>JAFFZH010014261.1:43670-69862 GCA_018420115.1 Euura saliciscinereae
GTGTGAACCAAATTTCAGTTGAAAATATTGAAAATTGTAGGAGTTATTTGACTTTAAAATTTTTCTCTTGAGGTTAGAAGCTCATTCAAGCTATTGGAGAAAAGGCTTTCCAACTTTTCAATTTCTGTGTGATTAAGAATATCTCCTTCTTTACTCCAGAAACAGAGAAACAGGAAGTCGAAAACACATGCAGAAATTACTAGACAAGCATTCTTCCACTTCCCTCAATTTTATGTCGAAAAAAATACTCGGATTCCTATTAATCTTCGTGCTCAAGTATTAGTTGAGTAGTTTAGGGACAACACCGTCGAGCATATGCCGGTTAGCGTAGTGCAAGATCGCTAATCACTCCCCAAGTGGTTGGGCACGGTCGACTGGGGATGTCGATATATCCGAGATAAAACTCGGTGTAAAGTAGCATGTTGCACATACGTCACCGAGTACGTCCCACCTTCTGCGTCCCTTGGGCTGGTTGACCTTTTGGATCGCGCGGCAGGTCCGCCGAGGGAATAGCCCGGATTAATTCAAGTGTTTTCGGCCCGGGGGTACCGGCACACACCCATGGTGAAAGAGAAGAGAAGAGAAGAGAAGAGAAGAGAAGAGAGAAGAACGAGAACGAGAACGAGAGAGTGCAGAGAATCGGTTCTCCCTTATACTTGAGGGTAGTGGATGTCGGCTTCCCGAGGGACGGCATTACGGCGTATCAGCACCGCACAAACCCGACAAAGAGAGTTGAGTGGATGAGGGGATGAGGAAGGAGAGAGTCTACCCTCTTCTATTTTTCCCCTCATCCACCTAACGCAACACTCTAAGGTCTGAAACGCTCCCTTTCCCCTTCCCCCTTTCCCCTTTCCGACCCTCCTTCGGCGCATTCTGAAATCCAGTTCCTCTCTCTCTCCTCTCGTTGATCTGCTCACATATGTCCCGAGATTTAATCAGTCGGTACTTCAGCCGGCTTTATCTCATGCTTATCTACCCCCGACCAACATTTCCTCCGAACCCCAACATAGTGCTAATGAAATTTAATCCGACGCGTATCGAATTGGCTACAAGTGGAATACGCTAACGTGATCAACTGGTGCTAATGGAGGACCACGCAAATTAGTTAGTCAAAGGTTTCGAGACGATACCTAGACGTCGATATTCACACCTTTGGATTCGTTGGATTTGGCCATGATTTTTCTTCTCTCCTTGCAGGCAATACTTTAGGTAATGAATAAGGTGTACGACCCGATTTCTGACCCCTTTAGTTATTTTCCGACATCATTCGAAGAGAAAAATGTACTCATCTGTGACCAATATGCGATTATGAAAGGTCAAATACTGGGTCTTCTCTGTTTTCCCGATTTCTGAAGCACACATTTAATCTCCTCTTATTCAAAAGAAAATAAACTAGTTTGAGCTGTTTCAGATTCGCAAATAGTCAGAAACTAGGCCATGTATCTAGCTAGTGAATAAAAAACTGTTCAGATACAATATATTGTTCATCCAAAATTCGATATAACATTCTAAACCGAGGAGTTATTCACTTTTGAAATCAACTATAGCCCCTAATTTGAAATCACTGGAAATCAGCTTGAAATTCTTTCAGTCAAATCAGTAGAAATTAATCGTCCAGAATTACGCATGAAATCATATGAAATCACGGAATCCTTTGTACACTCAAAATTTGAGTGAATAGCCCCTCGACCGTTCAAAACGGTCCCAGATTTCGCGCCACGCTATGACGTCACTATTCAGTACAACTAGCCCGCCATCTGGCTTCGTCTGTGGAAACCCAAAAATCGTTCATATCTCCTATTTCTCGCTTTCTGTATCAGAGATTGAATTGTGAATTTTGACGTTAGATTTCTGTCAAGGTGATTAGCGTTTCACCCGAGTTAAAACTGATTGAGAATATAATAGCAATAGCTCACCGGTTGATAGACGAGACGGAGGGAACGTTGTCCTGGGAGCAGATGCCTTCGGCGAGGAGCCTGTCCCGTATCTCCCACGCGAACATGGTCGGGTTGTCCCTTTTGTAGTTTGCGATTGCGTCGACGACCGGTGGGGTCGCGACTTTTGGTTTCGATCCTCCTATCACTCCAGCCTTGAAACTTCCGGTCTCGTAATACCTGGGGAAACGAAACGGGACATGAAAAAAGAAGAAAAACTAACTAATGATGGAATGATCAGAAGAGAAATCCTAGTAGCGTAATGATTGAGCCACTCGGTTCCCGGTTCTCTTCTATCGCTATCGGCGGTCTGACAAAGTCCGTAGTTGGGACCCCCCGCGAACGCGGAACCCAAACGGGCCAAGATCTTATCTGCGGGGTGGTCGAAGCGCTGAACGATCCCTTTGTGCCTAATTAGTTAAATAATATCTTCGCTCGTAGTTAAATTCAATTACGCTTAGAGCCCGCAATAATGGTTTGCTTGTGGGCCTGGGCGCTGGTTAACGTCCTGATTGATGCTGATCCCGCAGCCTGCAGGCCGTAGGCGGCACGTAATTCGTGTGTAACGTAGCCCGAGGGGTTATTCGGGTACCGGGAACTTCGATCGAAAATTTTCCATAAAACTCGTATAAAACTTTATTTCGGCGTTTGATACACCAGCGATTCGATTAAGGTTACGATTATATCGACTGTATTCACACACGATATAATAAAATGGTAAAATAAAACTACCTCGTTCGAACACATGGCGAACATTTTGCCCTCACGGTATTAACGACGAATTTTCGCTCGGCTTATTGTGCGCCGCCACCCCCTTCGCACCACCGCTCGGCTCGGTGCAGATGAAGCTATTACCGCGGACTTGATTTATACATTTTTCAAAACGAAACACGTGTTGCGATTTCATTCGAATTCTGGTCGAAATAATATCATATTATGCGCCAAGGGAAGGAAACAGGCGTTTTTTTTCCGATTTTGCAGAACCAGTTGAAATTCGAGAATGAAGATGAGAGTCAAAACGCCTGATTCCTTCCCATGGCACATGTCTTATTTTCTACCAAATATGTATCAAAATCGAGTGAAAGTGAGGTTAGAACCCTAAGAACGGCGTTTTCCGCTAGGGGCAGCACTTTCTTCGTTTCTTTCACCGTTACTATGGTTACAAGACTTTTTTTTTCCCGCTGGCAAGTTTATTTCCCCGGTCAAAGTAAAAAAACACTAGTTTTTAATGCATGTGTGGTAGAAATTTCTTTATCGTAATAGAGCGAGGCTATAAAAACACCGCTGGTCCACCGAAGGCGGAGATATCTGCGGCTGGTTCAACGGAGAATAGAAGATGGCGAAGGGGAAAACACCGGAAGGAAATACCCGGGCGGTTCCCGATGCGGTTTTCATGTTTTTTTTTCGCCACTAGCATAACCGGCCTCGTGCCCGTTTGATGGGACCCCGATTGTCCCAGCTCTTCCCGCTACCACTCAACGCGTACTATTTTCGCAATATGTACAATCGTAAACGCGATGAGAAAATTACACAATATAAGCATTTGCATGGGGATCATAAACATAATTAAAGTAGGTTTCATCGTCAGTAGTAACCTTAGATTGCGACATTTGAGAAACATTTCAATATTATTACTCGCCTATGTACAGCAAACAATTAAATTAATAATTTGAAAATCATTTTGAAAACTCAACTAAAGTCTTCAAAAAATTATTGATTGATGTGCGTTTGCACAAAAAAAAAAAAGGATTGAGACATAATTTTTTATCCGAAACAAAGGAACTCTGGCAGAAATAGTCTCGATGGTAACGTACATAGATTCTGAATCAATTTCTTTGATAACATTCGTCCAATCCAATATTTCTGCCAATTTTAATTGAATTCAAATCAAGAATGATCTTCAATCTATCACTTATCACTTAGGATATTCTTGAAGCCCCAAAAAAAAACCTTGCAAACTGTGTAAAAACGATCAAAGAAGTTTTATTCTTCAAGGTCCTCATAATCTTCTTCCTAGATGTTAATTAGCGCTTTTGTATCGTTTAATGGGGTTGAAAATTGGGGTTGATTCTTACCTCGAAAGTATTTTTGAGACACATCCATGAGATACCCTGAGTTGTCTGCTGATATCGCAAGGCCTGACCCCGCTGTGAGCCAACTCTACGATTCGCTGCCTCACCACGTCCGGTAGAGGTCTTCCGTTCACAAAAACACCACCAAGTTGATTCACCCCGCCGTGGCCTGAAAGGATTGAACAAACGAATGGTAAAAATAACGGTCCAATAATCGATTGTAGTGAAAGAGAAATAGAATAGAGGTTCATTCCGACGTTGTAACATCCTCCGAGTCATTTAACCCCCCCGAATATCAAACCCGATGGAATACAGTAATAATCGTGGAGAGATACCAGCAGCCTGATAATTCGATTAGGCAGTCTCGTCGGGGGTGGGTTCTTTCGCGTTGTTGTTAGGGACGATCATTTGATCATCGGTGCGCTGGCTCGAAAACGAGGACATATGTCGAGGGCCTAGGGCCCAGGCTCGACACTGTAACGCTTCACGTTATATATAAACCTTCCATTACAATATTAGGCCACGCTTTACCGAGTTATGTCTCAATTTATTGCACGGTAATCTCATATAGCGAACCACCAGACCCGATTTTGCACCCACCATAAGACGACCAGATGTCGTATCGCGAGGCCACTTGCTTATCATCAAAACTAACTCGCGAAATCATGATGAATGAAATCGGACTGGTGAGGAAACTGGATCAAATCTCATCCCCTGAAGGAATTAGCGTCGAGTGATGACGATCGTCATGATAAATCGCGTGTCAGTGGGACTTGTTGAACACAGAGGAAATGGGGCCAGTTTTTTTATTTTCTCGATTCTGATTCTGATTCCCTTTTTTTTTCCTCCATGATCGATGAATTCGTCCATCCGATCGAATGGACGAAAAAGAAACAATGAGAATCTGGAAACCGTACACGGTCTCCATTCGAGGCTGGTCGTTATCCAGCCTATAGCCACCGGTTCCGGTCGCAAATCAATCGCTATACGCGTTTATGGTCGCATCCCGCGGTGCTGGGGGATCAAGTCGCGGATACGCCGACGCCAAAGCCGGTCTGGAACCAACCGCAACCGATGTCACAGGCTCTAAAGCCGCGTTTTATACTTTGTTCGTTTTATCAAGGCTATTATCATAGATTCAGGCTCCGATTTCAAGAAGCGTTCGAGTACATCGCAAAGAGAAGATACAAGACAATTTATTGTAGATCACAGACTGCAACCTGTGGATCATTTTTTAAGCTAGTTTCGCCTCATTTCTATCAAAAAAGCGCCTTTTTTATTCTCAGGTATCGATTATAGCGCGTAATCAAAACTCTTGGGCACGCGTTGATCTCCGATCTCCGTGGAAAGCAATACCTGCAGCTCAGAAACGCGCGTGCTATGCTACCACACGTAGAGGCACTGTCCGCTGTCACTTTGATACGGGGCATAAAGTATCGAGTACGACGTACGATCAGAGGCTGAGAATGACATTTGATACTTTTGTCCCACTGGTTTATAGGATATTTGCAAGAGCAGGTATCAATGCACCGGATTCCCACGCATTACTTCACCCTATCCCGATTCGACATCCTTCATCCACCTCATACCGTTACAATTTCACTGGAATATTGTCTCGAGCACAAAAATTTGGTTCTCTATTGATGTCAAAATTGGTCAAAAGAAGAAAATTTGCTACCTTCAGTCTGACACACCGTCGCTGAAATATGAAACTTAAGCTAGCAGCCAAAAGTGGTGAATTTAATTGAAATCAAAGAAAGAGGCCAAAGTGGGCATATTATAAAAAAAATGAATGCTTTTCAAGCTTTCATAAATATCATCGACTGAAATCTGTGCTTCCTAATTATATTCAGGAGAAGCTTGAAGTGTTTGGCTAATAGCTTCAGCTTCATCGCTGAAATTAACCTGAGGATCCAACTGAGATTGTGATAGTCTTCAAAAACTGTCTTGTGGATGAATTCTGAATTGTATAGACTGTCAATCCACGAGACCAGGATCAAGTGCATCGAGGATAATCTCCCGTCGGCTTGCTCCTGATCGGTTGATCAGTCGCGGTCTTTGTTCCAATAAACAAAAGTGTTATAATTTTTTTGCATGATGAAGAATAAATGATCACCATGGTACAGCGTAATCAGAGCATCAACTTCAAGACGAAGAAAAAAAAGTAGGTACTATAATTATTGCTAGAGAAGAGAAGCCCAAATGATTCTGGTGAAGAGAACAAAGAGAAAAGAGAAGCAACAAATCGTTCTGATGATTTTCGTTAACGATTTGGACAGTTCGGTATTCAAAAGTAATAGATTTCTTTCTAGCCTCACGATCAGTTTTCTTTTCCTAGAAGATAAAAAGAAATATGTCTTCTAAGAACGCGTTTTTATCAGATTCGTCTTTTTATAGATATTCACAAAACTGGACAGAAGAAAATTAACACTAAATTTCTGCTTCGACTGATTTCTGAGTCTCAAAATTTTCTACTGTACAGAATGCAGCTACTACTACTAAACTAAAACTCATTTTGGTAGAATCGTGCCTAAAAATCATTCGAATGACTCGTGCAATTCACCGTCGCTGAGTATCGAGATTCCCCCCAAAATTCTTATCAGTTTAATCCTCGATTCCGTTACGACGCAAAATGGGATTTCGTCTAGCGACGGGTTCCTAAATCGCTAGTGTTAGATAATTACAAACCGATATCGCTTACAGGTATAATATTCCATCATGTTTTGATTGTATCGATACGCAGTGCTCAGGTCCATGGCGCCCCGTTTGAGCACCTGGTCCCGAGTAAATCCTTGGTGCTAAATCAATCCCGGAGTCTTTCACACTCTCCTTTTATCTCTTTCTCCGTCTCTAACAGAGAAAATTCCTCCTTCTTTTCTCGTCTAACAGTCCCGTGTCGACGATTCAAGAGTCAATGAAAAAAGGGAGCACAATTTTATGACCATATCGCACAATGAATCCAATACCCAAAAACGTCTCATTGTCCACGACGGTGGGTCGCTCTTAAAACCCTGACCGATCCGCATCACGACTTTTTTTCGAACCGTGAAAACACTTTTTTCAAAATCTATTATCACGATACCGTGAAACTGATATTCAAGATTTCGTCGAATTTTCTGAATGGAAAAATCGTTATGTCCTTCCGGTAGAAGAGGAGCCACGCCACGTATCCATCGCTCGCACTTTCGGCACTGATTCAATCATAGTTTATCATAGTTTGATCGAAAACCTTCAGCCCATTTCGTTCTGAACAAAACTAATCACACAAAAAACCGCACATTTTTAAAACGATCGATTCCGCTAGTTCCGTCGGGGTTTTGGTTTCGATCGAGACACACACACAGTAAAATTGATACAGTTGCACTAGATTTTTGAAAAATTCTTCCAGAAATCACTTCTAATCACTGTCGACGAGTCACTGAGCGTTAATCGAATCGCTTTTGACCAGGTGTCCTGAGGTTTCCTGGTGCGATATTCGTAGCGTGGTTGTCGCACGTGTGATTTTGACTTCTTGGTCGAGAGAACCGACGCTTTCGAACACACAAACTCGGTCCGTTTCGTCGTAGCTCTTGATAAACCACGCCTCCAACCCCTCGGGCTGCATCCAGCATCGCGACGCCAGGCTCCGATTCGCCACCGTCACGTCACGTGGGGCCCGCGAGGGGCGTCGTTCTCCGGGTTGCTACGGCTACGACGTCAGCGTCGCACGTCGCGATAACTGTATTATTGGCATCGCGGGGCCAAAGATTGAACCCAAATAAACGCGGGGGATGAAACGAAACCGGTATCAAAAAATGACCACTTTTTCAAATTTTGACAAATGTTTGATACCCTTTTTCACAAGTTTAGAAATTATCCTCGGTTTCGCCGTTTCGCTTCCAGCACGAATCGATCATGATGAGTCTCTTTTCTGTTAAACTGATTACGTCTCGTTGTGAAAAGCGAGTGTCGCGGGTTTGTAGGTTCTCATTGAGGTGGAGGGCGAAGTCTCGGATCACCCGGATCGCCCTGATCGCCCGGAAGGTGCGGTCAGCGTCGGTGGGATCGTCGGCGAGCCGCGAATCTCACAGGGACCGGCTTACATTCGAGTGTCCACAAGTCGACCAAGTCTCCCTTCTCCCTCGCTCCTTTGTCACGTCTTGGTGCAGTATACGAGTTTCTCTTATTCTTATACTTAGTTTTCGCTCTGACACTAGACACTCGAGCCAACGGTGCCGGTGCTATCCTCGTCCGCACCTGAACTGGACGGGCAAGTGGGTATCACTGATACCTCTTCCTGTGCACCGTACCCTTCGGGATGCAGAAGGTATTGCGTTGCAGCAAACTTTGTCTCATCGTCAGTCCAGACTCTGACTCTTTCGAATGAATAATCGACAGTCTCGATAGAGAATTGGCTAGAGACGTGGGCGTCCCTCATCCGCGATGATACGTCGGCTCGTTGTGTCCACGTCGTTAGTCATTATTCGTATAATAATCCCAGTCGGGGTGGAGCTCACGGTATAAAGAATTGAGATTTTACTTTGGCATATAATTTGCGCGCAAACGAACGAGGAGCTCAACTCCCGTTGACGTGCAATATGTCCTTAACATGATTGCAGCCAAGACGGCGGTGCGGCGTCGAGTTGGATAAGGGAAGACGGAAGATAGAAGAAGAAGAGGGATGCTGCAGTGCACAACCTAGGGTATACAAACACACACCCCGTGTGCCAGGGCGACGCGAAGCCTTCGGGGTCGTCGGGGACGCAGCGCGGGGTGGAGGTGGAGGTGGAGGTGGAGGCAGATGCAGATGAGGTTGGCCCACCGCGGGGTGCATCGATCACGAGTGCACCGGGACACGTAATCAGTGCACGTCGCGGATGGGGTGGGGGGCTGGCGTCCAGGGCTTTCATACCGCGAGTTTCGATATTCTACCACATTTATTCACACTTGTAATAACTGAACACTGCAGAAAGAATTGTTTGAGGGGTTAACTACTCTTGAAGTCACGTATACACCATGCCAGAAAGTCAGTTGAAGTCACTTGAAGTACCTTGAAGTTACTTGACATCAGCAAGACTTGATTCTACTTTCTAGGACGATCCGCATGAAGTCAGTTGAAGTAATTTGAAGCGACTTGAAGTCACTTTAAGTCACTTGAAGTTACTTGAAGTCAGCAAGACTTGATTCTACTTTCTAGGACGATCCGCACGAAGCTTTCAGCAATTTATTTTTGTATCAAGTGGATGTGTCTAACTAGTTTGTCCCGGTTGAAAATAAGAGGCCTTTTCCCAAGATTAACGATACTTTAGTGCTGTTTTAAAGAGGCCAGAGCTTCTAGTATCCCTCAGACCCCAACTCGCTCTCTTCCTGTCTCGCAAATTCTCTCTCTATCTCTCTCTCTCTCTTTCTCAGGGTCTCAGAGTTGTGGGGGGTTTGCTCTCTGCGGGATAAAATCCCATTTCGTTATTTTATAACCCCCCCTCCCTTCTGAAAAGAAGAAGAAGAAGAAGTGGAGAAAAAGTATACCGAGCAATCGTCAAGGACTTGAAAGCAGAGCGCATTTTATGATGACTACAGAAGTGGTGGAAGACGAAGAAGTCAGGGGTGGTGGTGGTATAAAGAAAAGGAAACTTACTCCCGCATACGTAGTAAGCGCGTTTCTGATAACGATGGAAAAGAGCCTATCCCTGGTGGAAATAATTTCTACGCCAAAGTACGAAAATTTCTGCGAGTTTCTACGAACATTACTACTATTTTCTATGTCGTTGTAGGGCAATTGGAACACTGTCGTAGTCTTGGCGTAGAAGTTTTCATACTTCTTTTCGTAAATCTTCGGTGTTTGGTGTAGAATATCGTAACATTTTATATGAAAATAATTTTTACCACAAACTACGAAAATTGTATGATTATCTACGAAAACTTCTACGATTTTTTGCCTGTTTTAGAACAATTTCGTAGTATCTGTGTAGAAATTTTCGTAGAATGTAGTACTTTTTCGAATATTTTCGTAGATTTCTTCATATAAATTCCTGCAAGTGGGGGATTCGAACTCAGCCCACTTCTCCGGGCCACCCATCCAAGTACTGACCGCGTCCAAACGTGCTTAACCTCGTTGATCACCAGAGTTGCGGTCTTCAGGTCTGCACTCCGCTTCATCTTCAAGATTTTAATATTTTCTGGCAATATCAGGTTAGCGACTGACATGCATATGGAACTTGAAAACTTTCTCGTGTTAGTCAAGTTTCATCGTCTAGTAGCTTTTCGATGAAAATTATACATTATCGTAATTTGACGTAGAAGATCGTACTATTGCACGGAGATGGCGAATAAGTGTGATACATTTTTTTTTCGCTGTTGGGCTTTTCACTTCTGTAGTAGAAAAATGTGAATTAACAGAATTTTTCGGAGAATACTAACGATTCTCCACGAAAGAACATTCCGCCTCATTCCATTTGTAGATTTTTGAACATTGTCGTGGTTATTCGTGGAACTAATATTCCGTTGCTTGAAGAAAGTAGAATTTTGAAAATTCTCACAAAAATTAGTAGTTTTCTACTGCTAAAATCGTAGTCTTCAAACCAATAGAATACCAGTTCTACGAATATCTACGAAGATCGACAATCCATGTAAAGCCGAATAATTTTTCGTATAGTCTTGGAAGTGAAAAACTACGGATATTCATGAGAAATTACGAAAATCTACAGTCTTCAAGCAACGGAAGTATCATATCTACGAATATCCATGGAAAAAATACGGAAAACTACACGGAATTTTGAATTAGTCCGAAAATCACGATTTTCTGCACATTTTTAGGCTTGAATTTGATCGTAGTTTGACGTAGAAGTTTTATTATTTTGAATAAAATTTATTTTCAAATAATTCATGGAAAATTGTGAATAATTGTTGGAGTTTGTTGTAGGATTCTAAAAAATTGTACGACATCTTATGAAATTCTACGAGCTTGAATTTTATTATTTTGAATGAAATATTTTTTCTTTATACTTCTTCTTCATATTTCTGGAGAAATCGGGAATAATTGGAGTTTCCTGTAGAATGGTACGCAATTATACAACATTCTACGAAATTTGATGAGCCTACATTTTTCATTTCTTATTTTTTTGTAATTATTCCAACATCGTGGACTACAGTTTATTATACAATCCTACAAAATTCCAGAAAATCCTAAGTTCTTAGAAAAAAAAATACAAAAAATGTGCTTCGTAGTAGTTCTATATTTTATTTTGATTTCTTCGAATGTCATATATTTTTATAGTTATTGCGTAGAATTTTATGCTAATGTAGGCCACAAACAGTTGACGTTCGTTCGAGTCATAAATTACTATTATTATTAGTATTATTATTACAAAGCAGCTGTTAGCTGATAGCTTGCGTAGCTGTATTATGAATGACAATTGTTGGCTCTGGGCCAATAAATGTCATTACTTTTTACGTACTTTTTCGTGGTAGTGGTAAAATTCACGTAGATTCTACGAATATCTACGAGAATCGACGCAAAATGAAAGATGGTGTCGAAAATGAAACATATTCTCATGAAAAAATACGTTTATTTTCATAATTTGTCGTATAGAACTTCGTAGTTTTGTACGGAAGTTTATGCTAATGTAGGCAACAAACAGCTGACGTTCGTTCGATTCATAAATTACTATTATTATTATTATTATTATCATTATTACAAAACAGCTGTAAGCTGATAGCTCGTGTAGCTGTATTATGGATGACAATTATTGGCTCTGGGCCAATAAATGTCATTACTTTGTACGTACTTTTTCGTGGATATTGGTAAAATTCACGTAGATTCTATGAATATCTACGAGAATCGACGTGGAATAAAAGGTGGTTTCGAAAATTAAAGATATTCTCATGAAAAAAGACGTTTATTTTCATAATTTGTTATAGAAGTTCGTAGTTTTGTACGAAAGTTCACGAAATTTCACGCCGAAAAAAAATTCTACCTCATCGTGCCGTAGATTTCATTTATTTAAAGACATAACTGTATATTTTCATAATATTTCGTCATTAAAAATCGTAGAGTCGCATCAAGTTGTTTCGAAATTCGTACTTTTTTTTATGAAAGTCTATGACATTAATTCTAAAAAAAAAATTCCACTATCGACTTTTAATTTTTTTTAAGTTATTGATTAAGAATTGTACATTTTCGTCATAGGTTGTAGAAATCCGTATTTTTCTACGAAAAAAAATACCTCTTTTCACCAATCTTCTACCGATTTCGGAATTTTTTAAACTATTTTTCACATTGTTTAACTAATTTCTACGATTTTCTACATTTTTCACTTTTGTCGTACTTTGGCGTAGAAATTATTTCCACCAGGGTAAAGAAAGATGGAAGAGGATTGGGGTTTCAGGTTTGGGGGTTTCGGCTCCGAGATGGTTTGGGGTCGGAGAGAGAGAGACTTGAATTGATTGCTTTCATTACGCAAAAAAAAGAAGGAAAAAAAGAACGACTCCCCTCCTTGACTCGGTATTTTTAACTTGTGCCAGCGTTGGAGAATAAGTAAGTGCTCTATTTACATCGGATCTCGTAACTTATCGCGATAATAATCGCCGAGGGTATATAAATAAAGCAAGAAAAATAAAAAAATTAAACGACACATAGGTACATGAAAATTTACACAAATTCGTCAACTAAATATTGTAGAAGTGAAAAGTGCAGGGTTTGAGGTTAGGCCACGGGGGAAATGCTAAATGTCAAACACACCCCCGCCTCTAATCCTCCAGGGACGTAAAGGCCACGGGATCGTAATATTATTAGGCACTATCCATCACGAGCTCTTATTTATCCTCAATTATATTTTCATAGCCAGACATCGAAGACAGGACAAAGATGATTTTCCTAGTCATATTTGTTTACGCCAAGCAATTTACGATTTACTATTGTCACTGACAAGTGACGAGCTATTGTTAGGCCATCGCGCTAAGCAATCGACCTGAGAGCGTCATTGTGCTCGATTTTCTATTTTCTCGATCAAATTGACGAACTTGAATTGACACTTACTGAATAATGTGATGTGTTGTTCGGTTTGTCCAAATTCTATTTGACGTCTGGACCTGGTCTCATTGGCCCATGTGGCGTGTTGCACCATCACTGACATATTGGGAAGAGGTTCTTTGATTTAAAACGGAAATAAAAAAAAGAACCAGTCGATTAAATTCACTTTTCGTAGCCTCGTTAACGCGACCACGGTACCGATTAACGAGTTACTCTAAATTTATGAACATCCCTCGTCGATTTTTATACTCCGGTTCACCCTATTTTATTATAGTTTAGTATCTCCCACATTCACGATACGTTCGATCGAGACAAAACTGCGGACTGTAGTATCGCAATCCGACTATCAACCTACACTGTATACGTACTCGATTTGTTTTCATTGCCGACCATTATTATATTCGTATCTCAATGTGGTGATACAACATCAAGTTTCTCCGATTACAATGATTGGAATGAATGAATTTTGACCACTGTGTGTGTTTACCTCTCTGTTTCTGTAATCTCCCAATTTGGGCACCTGGGATTCTTAGAAAACTGGGGCATTTAGAAAATAGGACCTAAATTTCATCCGATGAAGATAGTTTATCCCTTTTCTCTAAAGAAACTTCAGTTGCTTTTTTTTATGGGTACACAGATTCGTCGGATATTAGCAAAATTTGAGAACAATTTCCAATGTGACGTCACGGGCGGAAAAAATGATTTGCAAGATCGTGATCTTTAATCCTAAGCAAACAAAGTTTTTTATGAATATTTGAGATAGTAATTAACGAATTAAAGCAATAGTATACTTGAAGAATATATTAATTTTATACCGTCGAGAATTTTTATACCATGTTTCGTCATTGTTTGATTCGGAATGATGCGGAATATTGCAATAAATAATTTACGTGAGATATTCGCTAAGCTCTGAAAATAATTCCCAAAATTGTCTCAAAACGTGGAAGACCGACATTAATTTGAAATAAGCCGGTTCTGGCTGACTATCAACCAGCTTTTAAACTTCCCGTGATCGATTTGGTTTCCACCTATTTTGAATTTTGCAAATCTGACCTCAGATTCTTGATCAGCGGTTAAAAAAACCTTTAGGTACCAATTTTATGAGATTTCGAATGTTTTTAGTGTTTTATCCCAGTAAATTGTTTGAATTTGAATTTAGCTAATCTGATTTCAAATTCGTGATTAGTGACCCAAAAAAACGTTCGAGTACCAATTTTCATCAAAATAAAAATGTTTTAAGGTTTTTTTTTAAGCATATCAAATGCGATAAATTAAAATCTTGCAAAACTGACTTCAGATTCGTGATCAACGACCGACAAAACCACGTGGTACCCGATTTCATTCAAATCTGTCGATCCGTTCTCAAGATATCGTCATTTTGGTTGTACTTTTAACAATTTCGTTATTAAAATAATTCGAAAACTACTGAACCGATCAAAGCCAAAATCTAATCAGTTCTGAGTCGAGAAAAGCCGCGTCGATTGAGCCTAATTTTATCAAAATCCGTGCACTTGTTCTCAAGATATCGTGAAAATGCTATAGTTCGTGAAATCTGAATTGTAAAATTCTTTACCAGACGCTGAAAACGCGTCCAAAAATCATAGGCTGTTATCCTATTGGACAAAATATTCTTCCACCCCTGTAAGAAAATATCCATCTATCCCGTAATAAAAGACCGTATTCATAAGTTCGGAAAGATCCGTAGCATGTAAAAATGTCTAATAATAGAATCTAGGGGTTTAATGGAGCATCGAAGGGTTGCGCGCGTGGCCAAGGGACGGACGCACTTGAGTGGATTGTCGTTGCGGTGTTCGCGGCGTTCCCTACACATACGCAGGGATTCGTTTGTTGTAAATTTCTCATCTATGGGATTCCCCGTTTTCGTTTGTGGAAGCCTGCAACGGCAGCAGCCACGTGCCGGCACGTGGCTCTCAAGGGAAGCGAGAGCGAGAGGAGTCCTTATGATCTATGCCCCGTCACCGTGCCCATATATATGGAAATAGTTGCTTCGTCGTCCAAAAATACCCCTTGACTTAACGTCCTGGGTCCACGACGTTAAAACGCGCTTTCATTTACTTTCCCCGAAACCACGGTTCCGGTAACACGCTCGATAACATTTAAAAAACAATCTTTTGTCCATACGGTACAAAAAACGATCTTTTACAGCCGCCTTCTGCGAAACTCCATTTCATCCCGCGGCTCCAGGAGGTGGCGATGTAATCTCGAATGAGGAAGGACGAGGAGCTGTCCTGTGGGATCCAGAGGGGATGCTACATATTTCACGCTCGGTGGTTTTCATCTCGCTGAAGACAATCCGAGGCAGGGTTGATACATCATCTCATGACGCCCGTATAATAACCGCACGCGATTTTTTTCCCTTCTCAAAAATGCTCGTATTTATATTTCCATTATTTCGTTACAAGATAAAAGAACCAATGACGTCGATTCTTGGTACCCACGCTGCCCTTGGCCAAGAAGAAGAAGAAGAAGAACGCGGGGAACGAACCTTAACAAAGTTTCAGAACAGGAGAGGAAATACGGCCCGGGGGCAGCGACGCGGCAGAGAAGCTATTTGTCGCGTGACAAACGAGCCTCGAGCGTCGCGTAGCTTCGTGGGTGGTTCTTCTCCTAGTCTGGTATCGGTTTCGACGCTTACCTCGACCCCGTATAGCCGTTAAAATGGCGAGGTTGAGATAAAAAAAATGAACCCGAAGCACACATGACTCCCCGATCACTCATTCAGGCAGTTATAACAGCCCATGCGACATCGTTTGTCGCTGGTACAATTTTAAACGCGTGCATCGGACACATCCGCTTATAGAAAAGCCCCGTGATCATAGACCGCGAAGAGTGAAACATCGCCCAGACTCCGCGGACATGCATCAAAAATGAGTAACGACTAAATTCCGACAAATTTTTAAGAGAAAAAAAACATTTATAATACACCGCAAGACTTTACACGGGTGTTTAATGCGGTTCGTCTGATCATAAAACGTAATTTGGGGAACGCGCAAATGCATTTCGGTGAACGTTAAAGCTCGAGGATTTCGATGTGACCGGGAAACACATAATGTCTAATGGGGGTGATTGTGCTCACGTTCCGTGACGGATCAATCTGCCACCCCCCTTCCTCCCCCTCGTCGAGAGAGGTCCTCCTCTCTCCGTCGCTCCGAGGGCAGTCCGCAGCCTCCCGGGGAACCGTGTGGAACCCCAAACAACCGAGCGAGAACTCGGAACGAAACTGCAACGCGATCATACGCCAGGCGTACTTATTAACCATGGTCGGGGACAATTAGCTCATGGAGGCTTTTTCCGAATCAGTCGTGAGCTCCTTTCATCGCGGATTTACCACTGAGCACCACTTAACTAGGGATTTATAGAGACTTTTGATCACACTTCAGGATTAGCTGCGATCAAGTTTGTCACGAAGATTATGGAAGCTTGAGGTGAATAAATATCCCGTTGGATGTTCACAGTGGCTACTATGAATATGTAGTAACTTTTCCGATTCCTTGACTTTTTCTTGACCATTTTTCGGATTGTTCAGTTCTCTGACCATCATTTCTCGACTTTTCCCTGACCAGTGGTCACCTATCTTTCGGTATCTTCTTGTGGCATAATGAATTAACGATCGTGGTCGTATATATAGTAATTAATTATTGTACCACTGCATCGGGATGATCGGGTAGAGAAGTGGCTTCGGGATGTTGGGGTACCGGTTTGCGAAACGGTTCAACGTTTGACATCCTTGCTCAATGAACGAGGAAATATATATATATATATCTACTATATAGAGAGAGAAAGAGAATTAGAGGGAGATGGATACCCTAACGTACTTCCGCCGTCTGGCGGTAGGTGGCAGCAGACATTACAGCACAAGTTATAGCACCGGTTTTACCCAGTGCGATATAAACTCCTTATTACCTACTTTGTCGGAAACGTAGATCTTCCTTATCTCGGTCACGTATACCAACAAACATCAAAACCGACGATGGAAGCTCCTCTTAATCCATCATTGCAGAGTTAAACTTCTCATTTTGTTTTTGTTTTTTTGGTAGAAAATGATGAAATATCGAAATATGGTGTTCAGAAGACTTTAAGGAATTTGAAAATGGACTTCGCGAAGTCTTTGAAACATTCCATGCGACACTGATAAGAATCATTCCTCGGCTGGAATGAATTTCACATGAAAAAAGGATAGCAAAAGTTGAATGATGGATACTCAACCCTTTGTTTGACTGACTTTTTTACCTTTTCAGGCCATTTGTAGTTTTTATTGTCGCCACATTGTTTCATTAAAACCATTATATGTCCAATTTCTACTGACATGAATGAAATTATCTTCCGTATCGGAAATGACAGCCACATTGTGGACCTCATGATAGTTGAGGACAAGATAAGTGAAAACCATCTGATCTTGGATATGCAAAGAAGCTTCTTGCCTCTCATCTTGAAATACAAAATTGTGTCACAGAATTCAAGGAAATACGTCATTCTGATTCCTAACTTCTGATTCTGTCCAGCTCTTATCTTTCAAACTTGTTTATTTTATTGTTTCCTAACTCTTACTGCTTACTTTCGTTCAACTCTATGCTTACTACTGACTCTCCTTCTCATTTACTTTATTTTGTGTCATTCGCAATACTTTATCTTCTTCTGCTTCCTCTTGTCCTATTACAATATTAGAATTTCACAATTTGATACAACACATCAGGTTTTTCACACAGAATTTAAGGTATCGAGTTTTAAGTAGCACGTAGTCATTAAAAATGGCACGTTCTCCGATACCGTCGTCTACTAAACGTCATCGAACGGGTATATCCGCGTTACTCTGTTAGCAGTAATGATCATAAATATGTCTAAGGGAGTGGTTAGGCGGCTGCATACATACTAGGTGAGAATTTAGCTACAGGATCAGGAGTAACACAGCTTTGAGGATTAAAAGTATGGTAATACCGTATCGGCAGTACTTATAAGTGTAGGAAATATTCTGTATAAGGAGATCACGCGATTTCCGACGTGCATACGTACGTCCACCAGAAAGTCCGAGTACACTGGTACAACTCGTGTGGTGTGCAATAATACGTGGATACGCGCGTGTTCGCAAGACGTTGGTATTAGGTACGGACCACAGAGAGTCACCCGTACGGTTTTAAACCACTGCAAGAAAGTGCATTAGGTAAGTCGCGCGGTGATTATCTCGTTGTACACCGTTTCCCATTAGCATTACTATCAGTCGAATATAAACTCTGGGTAACACACGTGCCTAATTATTACGCAACAATTATATCTTAGCTATAATATACCTACTGTAAAAAATGTGGTGTTGATTGTGGTTAGAATTCAACGCCATTTCAACACAGCGAAGAATTCTATAGTGTTCCACCCCGTTCTGCGTAGAATGACCACCGATCGGTGTTATTTTTTTTTTATAAATTTACTCTGATTAGTGTTGAATTCGAAACCAAACGGGGTATTTGGACTTCAAAAGTGTACAAAATACAAAATTCGAGGGGCTAACGTTCGCTTGAATTTTAAATCTACAAGTGACTGATTTCGGCTTCCAAAAGATTTCGGCGACAAATAATTCTAGAGCATTTTAAAAACCACCAGCAAATTACTATGAGGAATTCTCTGACTTTCAACTGATTTTCGGAGGTTTTTAGTGACTTCCAAACAGTACATAGTAATTCCCGACTGAATAGCCCCTCGATGAGATTTCATCGACGTACACCCCGTGCAGAAAAATCTTACGGGCTGCTTGGGGCTGGTCAAACATTAGCACGGCGTTAGACAGGGTCAAGAATGCGGTGTCATCGAGTAGGTACACCCCAGCAGAGCCTCACTAGGCCCTAATTTCTGTAAAATGTGGCTTCCTCGAGTAGGACACTACCAACAAGGCCCTGGCCTGGTTTGCTGAACGGAATTCCATGATTGGGCCCGGTCAGGCCCCAGTCTGGGTTCCCATCCCTAATACTCTTCCCTCAGATTTTTCTGCACGTGAATTTCTCTATGCAGTAGTGAATCGCAGTTTTTCGGTCTCGTTCAAAGAATTTTAATCGCCGCAGAGCGTTGCTTTGGCACTCTCTTCGATTTTGCGGTCCGTTCGGGTCCGGTTAATAATCGGTCCGCATATACGATCTTCGAGATCGAAGTGGAAGTCCAGAAGTAAAGCGGAGTGAAGTGAAGTGAAGTTCATCACCTCCGGTGCAGTTAAGAAGTAGCAGTCGGATACCGGGCGTGACCGCAACAGCGTGCGCCGACCACAGAAGCGGGACGACCCCAAGACCGGCGACTCGCGCGTCTCATTTTCCTCCGAGAGATAATAATTGCCGGTCGTGTATCAAAAAAACAATGCATCAAAGTATCATATTCTGCGGGTTCGTTTCATAGACGGAATCGTCCGAAAAATGAAGGAGACAAAAAAGAAACTGTATATCTCGGACACGGTGATGTCAGCCTCGAAGTGAGTCACTCCGTATCGGCAGGAGGATACGCGGCGTAGATTCAAACACATTTAACCACACCACATACACGAGCCGGGTACGAGGCACGCCGCAAATCGTTTCCTGTGCCCGCTTCTGCACAGCCATCGAGACCAATTACCATACCGTATCCACAGCGATGATATGTGGACGGTTTTCGTCGGGCCCTGCCCTCGCTTGATTGCGGTTCTCGGTACGAAATTGGCGCACCTACGGCTACCGTGTCAAAGAGAGGAGCGCGAAGATCGTCGGGACAGGGGGAGGTTTGGTCCTTGGTCCCCCCCGGTCGTCTCTGCCCCTCGGACGTTTTTCTGTCAATCTCCCGTGATCCCTGTAATTTCCTGTCTAGAGAACCGAGCTGCGGCTTAATGTTCCATTGTCTCAGCGCGCTCCCGCCCGCCGTGCCCATAACCTCAGCTGTGAGGGAAACGAAACGGAATATACTGCGAGTTCGAGTTTTGACTTACCTCCATTTTAAAATCACGCGGATACGGACCGAGGTTCTCAATGAAGCCGAAAAGAGGATCGGCCCGTTTTCGTAGAAACGTTCAACGCCTCAACAAAGGCTTGCGTAAAATTTGGAATTTCGAATCGGGTGTACAAAGCACATTGAGACGATCTAATCTAATCACGGTGGAGTGGGGAGTACCGGAGCGCGTTTGAAAGCGCGCGATTAACCCATGAAACCAGACCGCGGGATGGGGTAATTGCCTCCAGCAGACGTCCAGAAGCCAGGAGCGCTGCACCGGCGCAGGTGGGGGCAAAAAAACACTGATCCCGAGGAGCGAGAGTCTCTTAAGAGTTCCGAAACGGTGCCCGTGACGGGATCCGTGAAGGGTTAACGGGGGGGAGGAACAGAAGGAGAAAGAACGATGGCAGTTGGGGCCTGCGGGGAGCACCGAGTGGGTATTGTGACGCCCGCGAGATCGGTCACACGATAGAACCGGTCAAGGACGAAGCCCTCTGCCTCCGCTGCGGCGCTAGTTCCCAAGCACGCCCTGGAATTATTTTTCGCACCTTGCGGTTCACGCGGAGAAGAGGAACACTGATTTTTTACCCTGTCGATATTTTCCAAAATATGTAAATTAAAAAAAATGTACAAAAGAAGATGTACGTGTAGACCGGAAATAGGTGGCCCTCATTAATATTATTCCCACGGTTTATTATTCTCACCCTTCACAAAGCCGCCATCTTGGGATACGATACTACTCTTCTTGTTAACTATTTTTATTCACACTCAACAGCTCTTACAACGAGATTAGGTGGGTTATCTTAAGCGAGGGAACCAAGAGGGTCCTTCTTTTTCTTAGGGATAGAGGAACGAAAACGAAACAGAAAATCATCCTCGGATGGAGCAAATTATACATTACAATTGAAGGGGAAATAGAACTGGTTGAAAAATGAGTCTTCTTGAAAGAATTTGGAAAAAATTGTACATTTTCAACTTTTGTGATATGAAAGAAATGAAATTGTAGGTATAATTTGAATTTCACTAAACTGCAGAGATTTATTCTGTTTGTAGATCAGAAGTGTAATAAATCTACTCGCTGTGTGCAAGTTGGTAGAGGAAAAACGACGCCAGCGCTCATGGCGGTCAAAATTATCCCTACAGGCCTGAATTGAAACTTGCCGAAGCTTTTTTGAAGACTAAAACTGATTTTTAGTAGATACAATTATGACACATTCATCAATATTGTTGGTATCAAGAAAGATTGATTGCGTTTAATCGAAACTGACTTTTTCATACAAGTTTTTGTAAAACAAAACATTTTTTGGAGTCAATTACAGTTCGAATTCGAAAGTAAGACATGTAAAACGTGACATTTCACTACTGACACGTATCATATTCAAGAATATGTGTATTGTTCTAGAATTAGTCCTGAAACAAACATTTTTTAACAGTGGTATAGAATTACTTTCGGTTTTCAGAGTCGTTGATACCCCCACAGACGTGTAATTAATTATGGAATCACGCGGTTGGTAATTAAATAGTGACGACGACGTAATGTACTTTCATTGTAGCCACGGTGATCGAATGATAGTAGGCATAGTCGCTGTTATAAACCTGAACTCTGACTATTTTAAATTCATGTATAGACTCTCGAGTGAACTCCGCGAGGAACCGCTGGCGTCGGCTGATGAGACTTTGGCTTCTTTATTTCTCATTATAGTTGCTTACTTACTTACTCACTTACTTACTCCGGCTTTACCGGGTAGGCAGCTCTAAGTCAAGGGGGACAACGGACAATGGGGGCCGCGGGAGCAAACACAAGGACGCTCCCACGTCGGAGTATGCTCTCCGGGCTCCCACCGGCTCATTGGCGTCTCTTATAGCCCGGGTTATTATTCATGCGGTACGAACAATAAACGACAGCGAAAACTGCGTGCCGGCAAACAACCGAGAGTTGGAGAAAATAATAGGCTCGTAATACTTCGTACGATTTCAAACAGAAATGAGAAACTCGCGCTAACCCCGAATACTGCATTGTTTAACGTGGGACATAACCTTAAACTTCGTGGCAGTCGCTTCGTCCCGCGAAACAGGGACGAAAGTGAAGAAATTCTGGACTGCGCATGCGCAGATCTAACCTCACGATCCTGGCTGCAATCGGTTGCTTCCGTCCCGCCAAGCAGTCATGCAAAGCCCAACTTTGCACAAATTGATTAGGAAAGATCTATGAACTGGTAGAGACCTTTATCTTGAATCGAAGGTGCTCCAACTTAGTTCTTTCATCGTATCTCGACAACCATTGATCCTATCGTCGCGGAGGTTATTATAAAAAATGAAGAATACTAAATTTCCTACAACAAAGGTTCAATACACTTTTCTCATATATTTGATAGTTTTCCTCTAATACACGAGTGAATACGGACATAATTCTCACAAGATTCTATACAAATATCGATACTTTCAGCCCTGTATTACACAAAAACTATTGAAGATATGGAAAACGTGTATTGAACCTTTGTTGTAGAGAATTTAGTGAGCTTCCTTTTTTATACCCACTCTCGTGACGATAGGATCAGTAGTTATCGAGATAAGATGAAAAAACTGAATTAGAGCACCTTTGATTCAAGATGTTGAATCAAGCCGGTCAGTTAGAGGCTGAGATGAGGCTCCCCACTTAAATTGTAGATCTGCACTAATTAATTTATCCATTTTTGATGATCCACGTGTTAGATTAGAGATAAGAATGTTTCTTTTAGATCCCAAAAATGAAATTTCTGTAATGAAATTAACGCGTATAGTTTTTGCGGTTATTATCATCGATAATTGGTTACGACTCGTGGCGGTTCGTCGGCAAAATCCTTTGCCGGGTCTTCGATTTCGCTCCGGGACCGCGAGCAGAGGTGGATCCAGCCCAGGAGCGAGACTATTAAAGTTTCTTCTCTCGCCGGATGAATAGAGGCCGGTGGTATCGAAGGCAATCGGCGGTCTGTGCAGTGGTCTTCAGTGTTTTCAGTTCGTATTTACGGAAATTACCGACTCACGGGGCACCTGTTCGACCATTCGTACAACGGCTGTCAGGGGAGTGATTATACTCTCCGCACTATGCGAATTCCGCGAAAAACTATCTTACATCGCGATACAAAAAATCGCTACGGCATTTTTATCCCCCCTTTCCCTCACACAGCGTTTAAACTTTTTATTTCTCATTTCTCATATGCCGGATGAGAGTTCCGGGTTCCACTGGTTGACTCTGCTTCCGGTTACCAAATTTCACAATCGTTAAACCCGAAGCCATGTTCCGTTTGAACCGTACCAACCGCACGGCTATAATTTTCCTCCGCGGTGTGCGACTGATAGATCTGATTATTCCGCACTTTAGAAGGAATGCGACATACCTAGATTACAGCTTACTTCCACACACATTCGAGCCACACGCGGCTCTGTGAGTACAAGTGTAAAATGTGGGTCGACGTTACCAGGGTATACCTATGGAGAACGCCACATCGGACGGACAGAGGAAGGGGATAATATCGAGCAACGGGTCCTGGTGTGCGGAGGCTGCATGGTGGCTTGTTATACCTGCAGCCACATCTGCATACCTTTTCTCTCATTTCTCCATACGTTTCATTACCTTTGCAATATATAGTGAAATTTTTACCCACCGGAATCTAGAGACTCCGACACGTGTCCAGATGATGAAAAGCACATGAAAATTACTGTAATACAGAATGCAAAATAGATCCGCTGGAACCAATCACGTCAGAATGATTTTAACGAAAAAATTCATTCCAATTGTGCAACAAAGTTGGTCTCGTGATCAGCCACGGCACAGATATATTAAGCGGAGTATTTTTGCACCGCCCGTTTCCCGTTGGTTCTAAAAGCCTCTGGGCTACTATCGCTAATAATATTATATACTATTATGCTCTCTTCCGAGTAGTGTACACGTACACGTAACCGTGTCCGGAGATACGTACCGAGATCTCACTGCTGAATACACGGTCATTAAAGTTTTACGTTTTCCCTGCCAGCTCACGCCCCGGGATCTCCGGTATCGTCCCTTTCTTCGCTCTTCGCGCCACTCGAAGGACGTAAGAAGTTTTATTTCAAACTTTAAACGCTAATTAATTACACCTTGTGCAAAGATAAAAGAAAAAATATTATCACATTGTGAAACAGATACCTATGTACTGACAAATTGCGTAACTCGAATCGTAGAAAAGTTGACAACCGAGGTAACCTTCGGCGAGGGAAATCAGAAATCACCAATTATTTTCAACACCGCGCCACCGAGAATATAAGAAGACAAAACAAAAAACAGTCCATAGCATAGCTACTAGGGATTAGTACGAATAAAAAAAAATTGAGAGCATTTTTCGACAAATTTTTAACTATTGTGCCGATTTCTGTATCACAAATCGTGTGCTTTTTTTCTTAAAAGTGGCCAGCAAGCTTCAGCCCCAGATGGGGACTGGCCATGCTCCAGAAACACGAAGGCCCGTGGAAAAAATCGACTTTCAAACAGGGAAAACTGACTACATGGTGGCCACTGATCAGAGAAAAGTCAGGGTATCCGAAAAAATGTTCAGAGAAAAGTTGAGGAATTTTACGGTGATACAAAACAAGACAGAATAAAAGATCCCTAGTGACCTTTTTTTCTCCCTCGCGCGGAATTCTTGATCAATGGAAACAGTAGCGAAATTTGTATAAATCGTGAATAAAAAAGTATTTAAAAAATTATTATTCGCTTATCACATACTTGAACAACCACTAATTCGTCCGAATTTCAGTGAGGGAAAAATTATAATTCGGTCAGGCAAAGTCAGGAATTTCGCTCCGCCCGAATCGGAAAAAACCTGACGTTGTTGGGAGAGAAAACCCAAAAAGGGCTCCAGACAGTTTTCTTCAATTTCTACACGGGGACTGTAAATTAATTTTTTCGTTACAATTTATTTCCAGTATTTGATACAGTTTAGTTTATGCTGTATCAAATACTATCAATCGCGATTTCGAGTCGGTGACAATGCCTAAAAAAACTTCCTCCCATAATCCGAGGCAGGACACGCGTCCTACCCCGACCTGGGTCAAGAGACTCGAGTCCTGGCGCCGGTTGGACACCTGTCGCGCCCAGCCGGGCGTTGCCCAGGAAGACGGTTGGACCGGAGGTCAATGGTCCTGGCGGGATCTGGGGTCCCTTGGCCCCCAGCGCCCCGGGCAAGGACGCCCACGGTGTGCCTCGCCGCTGATGGTCGAGGTTTCGGGGTTGAAAGGATCGTTACGGGATCCTTAAAAGTCGATCAATGATTTTCTGTGTAGGAATAAGGGACGTTATACAACGCGTGGCGTAAGAATGAGTCAGTCAGTTAGTCAGTCAGTCAGTCGGTTGGGTAGAGTCGACCGGTGTGTACGAACGTAGAGACTGGGAGTTAATTGAGCCAACCGGAGCCAGTGAAGCGAGGAACAAATCTTTCCGCTTGCTCGAATCTCCGAGGTGCTAAGAGAGTCATTTATGCTAATTTTATAGATAAATTGTTTACTAAACAGAAAACGACGGCACCCCTCCCACACGTGTCAATTACGGTGTTAAAAACGGAGCAGATCGACTAGGCGGGATCGCCGCGTTACCTAATTAATTTTTCAATCAGCGATCTCGAAGCGTGAAAAAAAAAACAGAAAAAAAAAAAAACGAAAACACAACTGCAGTTAATCAATACGGAAGTGTTCCGCGTCTCGGAGTTTCCCATGGATGGTCTTAAAACGCGACGGGAAGCAATAGACTATAACCGCAGAACCGGAGGGACTTGGTCCATCGCTCCAATAATAAAACACAACCGACCAAAGAAGATGGTCAGAAAGTCTGAGAGGCGAGGGGACTTCAGGGGGATAGGATCTTATTGTTAAAGACGCCGCGGGCTAGATGAAGATCTCAGGACCCGAACAGCGTGAGATCTTCGTTCTGAACTATCCTTTCCACTATCCTCATCCACTACTCTGTCGCTAAACGTCCTGGCGCCCCATAACCACTCACCTCGAGATCCGATCGTCGCGTTTCCCGCAGTCTATTATCGTCAGCTTTCAATAAGTTCTCCATATCTTACATTGATATCCTGTACAGTCGTAGAAATTGACTTCCAAATAGGGAAAACTATACAGGGCCCCCCCAGAAACTCTAGTTGGGCCCTAGACAGTTTTCCCCATTTGGAAGTCAATTTTTACTTGGTAATTAGGTAGGTCCCCTTGGGG
>JAFFZH010014261.1:77220-106593 GCA_018420115.1 Euura saliciscinereae
TCAATTCAATTCAAAATTCAATTCGATTCGGAATTCAATTCAATTCATCCCGAAATTCAATACAATTCAAAACTCAATTCAATTCAATTCAATTCAAAATTCAACTCGATAAAAATTCAAATCAATTCAATTCAAAATTCAATTCAATTCAATCAAAATGGATTCAAAATGCATTTTATAAAATAATAAAGAATTCATATTCACCCTTTATTATTAAATATATACTTTTCAGTACACATGTATTGTATAAATGATAGATAATTACAGTTCGAGTTAGATTTCTCGGTAGGGCGTGGACTCGGATGCATAGTGTGGGCAGAAAGCGGTTCTCGAATATCCCGACTCCCGTTACGCCCACGCACCTGTTCCGCGAGGTCGTTATAATAGAACGCATATCGATACACGCGTGTGCGGATATTGCACCGCAGTATATCAGAGATTATTTTATTCCTCAGATTCGGTGATCACGATCGGAAATCCCTCGGGAATACGATTCGGGTCAGAAGTTTGTTGGAGCTAAATACCCGGATTCCGGGTCTAGGTCGAGAATTGAAGGTGTTTAACACCGATTTCAGGGGTGCCCAGGGGTACGCCTACAACTTGTAGCCTCGTTACGGTAACGGCGTCACGCACCGCCACCGTTGGGTATCTCTGTCTGATGGTGCACCGACCGAACAGGCTGCAAACAAACCCCACCGTGTGCGACGAGCGTGGAGTTCAACCTACACCTCAAAATCCGCGGGATTTGAACCGAGAAACCTGTCCGTTGATCAACACCGAAATTTTCATCTCTCCTTTTCTCAATACGTTGTACCTAAGTCATATTCATCAATAATCGTCAAGACTAGATACGAATTGAGAAACTCGATGTCACGGCTTCTGTAAAAATAAAAAAACTAGTTCCAAGGCTTCCTCGCTATTATCCAACTAGGACCTTATCAGAATTTTACATGACGGTGACGTCAAAGCCTGATTACAAGTCTTTTTATCTTGTGAAGTACATAGTTGGGACAATCGTCTATGAAATGGTGTAAAACGGACATAAAATGGTCATAAAATGGTAATAGAATGGTCTTGATATGGACGTGAAGTGGTCATAAAATGGTCACGAAATGGTCATAAAATGGTCACGAAATGGTCATGAAATGGTCACGAATTGGTCATAAAATGGTGATGATATGGACGTCATATGGTCACGATATGGACGTGAATAGGTAATAAAATGGTCATAAAATGGTCACAGAATGGTCTCGATGTGGTAACAAGATCGTCATAAGATGGTGACAATATGGACGTGATATGGTCATGAAATGGTCATTAAATATCCGTGAAGTGGTCACGAAATGGTCACGACATCGTCATAAAATGGTTGGATTACGTAAAATTGAAGCAGTTCGCCCACAGTTCTAGGTGAATCGAGTCGATAATTGTCGCCAAATGTCTGCAAAATTTTTGCACAAAACCGAATGGCCCAATGTTTCTCTTGTTCGAACCGTGTCCATGTTCAAATTTGTCCGTAGTTCGTTGTGATTCCGGTTGTCCCGTTGAGTAGCGAGCTCACATCCCTATAACCACTACTCACTGACTAATTGCTGCACGTGTCGAGGAGGGCGGCGCGCTCGCTATTAAACTTTGGCGTCGGGATGCCCCGCGACCCGAGTCTAATCAGGGCATCAGCACCTGCGTTCCTAATCTGATTTCCAGATCGAAACAGGAGTCTGGTTCTGTCTATAGGCAACCGATTAAATTCATCGTTCTGACTTATTCGAACGCGATCATTGTCGATAATCGATATCGCTCAACGAGGGTTAAGCGGGAATTAAGATCGCGTGATTTCTGACGACGACAAAGTCCGGACGGTTCGGCATCGACTCGCAGGCAAGGATACCAGGGTTATAAGTGTATCGCGATTGACGTTCGATAATGCCGTGAACTAGTAGGTACTACATACATACCGCTAAGCCACTGCCTGCTCATTGCTGGCTGCTCGTTGCTACTTTCTCTGCACATAGAGATACCCGGGCTTACGACCGGGCTCTGCATTATTATCTATCTGCGATCTGCTATCAGTCTTTCCCGCACTTTTTAACACGCTACGTTATATCGCACCGCCCTGCCCAGTTTACTCTCTGAAGCGGTTCTGAAACGCTGCAGGTTCGCTGGATCGAAGCCTGTACGTACTATAATCACTGTTAAAAATATATTGAAATTTTTTATAAAAATTTCTTCACATACATTTTTATGACATGACATGATGAAATTTCTAACAGTGTATAGAAGTATCGGAGACGAAATATCGTTTATAATATCGGCGAAAGTTTATTATTTCAATTTCTTATCGAAGTTACCTGATACGTATAAAGATGCTCGAGGCTTTATACAGTCGTATTGAAAGTAATAAATGAAACAACAGTAATAATTCTGTATAATTGAAGGAGTTACCTGTAAACCGATACTTATTCACACCACGAGTTGAGCCGCGCGGGTTCAAAGACTCGCGGTGCAACGTATTTTGTTTTTTTGTTTTGTTTTATTTCACCTTTCATCTCACCCGACTTTTACCCTCCGGATAAGCCATTAGGTTTATTAAATCGCTCGGTATTTATTATTATTCTTCATTCTTATTACGGGCCCCGATTGAAAGCGATCGGTGAGAACCTCGAGCATCTTGTGGAACGCGGAGATCCAACCGAGACACGCATACACACGCGTGCAGCACGGGGACCGGTAACCCGATCGTCAATCACGCCCACGCGGTGACTACGCGCCAATCGGCAGTTACAACTCGCGATTCGCGACAAACAGCACCCGCAAAAGTTGCACTTGCACCGCTATCGCCATTGTTCCTCATCAGACGCACGTGACTCGACTTTTTTTCGGGATTCGATCCAAGCCTCAGACATGACCCTTTCGGGCGCGATTTCAGACAAATTCTCCATACTCCAAAAATGATTAATATCTTATCCAAAGTTCATTGCACATCTTTTTTAAAAATCACATCAAAACTTTGGCCTCGACCGATTTGGCTGAAACTTTACGTGTAGACCCCTGATACAAGTAGCTTTATTTTTAACGAGAATCATGATTCCTGTCCAAAGATCATCGATTTTTCATAAAACTCTAAAATCACAGCTCCCCTCAAGCCGAAGAAGTTTAGCAAAAACTCATAAACGCGCGTTCTGAATATTCATGCGAGCTCCCATACCTCCGACTCGGATAGATGCCTACATAGATGCTCGTTGATGATACCGTTGCAAAAGGAGAGCCACACCCCTCGGGAAGGCGAACGTACGCCAACACCTAACCGTAGATACACGTGATTACGTGTGTCTGGTTTATATTGGTACTTGTTCAATTTGTTCTGGCTCCGGTACTGAGCCAAAATGCCCGTTCAACAGTCCCGAATAGAACCGAGCAACGCTGATCCTCGTTCGTTAAGGTGTTCCGCACATCGTGGAACACGATATCAGGCTCTCTAGGAGGCTGCCCTGGACGCCGAGGCGAGATACCGTGGAAGTATGTAGGTCCGCACCCACACGAACTGGCCCCGGGTCGCCCCGTCGCATCCGTATTCCGTCGTGTCTGTCTTTTTGCGAGATACAACGCAGGGAGGCACCGACCACGACGGACCGGACTGTGCGGGAACAATTAAACCGGGAATTTTTGGTGCACGTGGAAAAGCAACTACCGCGGATTTAATCAATCGACGATTGCATGGATTCGGACCTCGCGAAGATAGTCGCCGTGTAATTTCCAAGGAGATGAGGACGCCCGGGGCGGGGTCCTCCGCTCGGCTCCGGCCCGGATCCGCAATACAGTTTTAGCATGGATGTGTGCGGTGCACATGATGCTCTCCTGGTATCGAGATCTCGGAACTCGTGTCGTCATTAAACCAGTTTCGCGCATTATTTGTGTTTTAGGAGGCCCGCGATTATTATTCCGGGGAACCTTGGATAACCGGAGCCACGTGCGAGGCGCTAAACGAACTTCTGACAGATTTCATATCTCCGTTTTATGACTGACGTGACGTAAACAATTTCCGAATGTAAATACTCCGCACGGTGAAATGTATTATACGGTACTGACGTCGTGAGTTGATGGAAAGAAGAGGCGAGGCAGAGGCTGAGTCCGTAAGGAGGTGGTTTCACCTCCTTTACCCTTTCAACTCGTAATTACCTCGGTAATATTACTTCGGTTGTAATATAGCTACGTCGAAACGGCGTGCGAGATCGTTTAACACTCATTTATTTGCATCCATTCTGCTCTGCGGTCTAAACTAAATATACCAAGAGGTCAGTGGTCACAGTTAACACGATCTCGTGTTATTTGACCACGAGAATCGCGTGTCTGGCTACTACACAACTCATACAAACCCTTTTCCCGTCGAGACAGAAATTAATGGGTTTCGTATTTTCGACGATATCTTTCTTCCGGTTACTCCTACGTCGAAAATGATCTGAACCAATTTTGAAGCGAATAAAATTCTCTACAAGAAAGGATTCTAGACTTTTTCACTTATAATTTGCTGTTTGGATGATATACAAGCTTGAAAATCAGAGCCTTATGATGGATATATTTTATTTCACTGATATCTCACTTCCGGTTACACCTACGTCAAAAATGATCTGAACCAATTTTGAAGCTCATAAAATTCTCTACAAAAAAGAATCTAGAGTTCTTTGCGTATAATTGGCTGTTTGGATGATATACAAGGTCAAAAATCGGAGCCTTATGATACACATATTTTATTTTGCTGTTATCTCACTTCTCGTTGCTCCTGGGTGAATAATTACCTGAATCGATCTTGAAGCTCGTGAAATTGTCTACAAAACAAGTCATCACGGTTTTTCGCTCAAGATCGACCGTTTGGAAGATAGATGTAAAAAAGTGAGGATAGATGTAATAAACAAAAAGTGAGACTCACCGTCCTGGTTCATCCCGTGGCTCCCGTCATCTGTGGCAACAGAAATAAATGGTTGATTTTTGTTTTACGAAATCAAGACCGCGTATAAAACGGCGAAAAATCTGAAAGTCTGCGGTGCACCGCGATCATCATCGCTATGTGCATTGTGCCCGAGTGCAAGGTTATACGCCTTTATTTGCCAGGTATAAGGTCTTGCCGATGTACGTACGCGAGCCTGCGAGGCTCCGCGGACGCACGGTGCAGCCTATTTGTACCTCGGCTCGGTATCGTCGGATCGGGATCGTCTTCCTTTATTTAACCCCATAAATAACACCGGGTATCTTACACTAGAGACGCTTTCGCATAAATACACAGTAAAATATAACTAAGGAATGTGTTTCTAGGATGCATTCGAGACTCTATAAACTCTACGATATCAAGATACTCGACAGAGTCTCGCGCAAAGTGTTTCATATGCTATATCGCGTGTCTAGTGGCAGAAGGTCGGACAATTTTTTTTTCCACGCCATTCGTTCTCAAAACGATCAAAACGTGGGGATCAATTGAAATTACGAGATGGAAGAGTGTAAATGCAAGAAGTCACAGGGCATTCTTTCATTGCGATTTTTAAGAAAAATTAAAAAATGGTAAAGGCAGGACGTCTGGAATATTCGTAGATAAAAGAAGAAGGTCGTAAGCGCCAATTTTTTTTATTTCTTTTCGGCGGATACGACCTTATGCAATTAATGATCGCCATTTTTTTAACGAATCTTCGGGTTTTTAGCCTAAATACGATTACAAAAACTATGTTCAACCGTTTGCAAAAGTCTTATGATGGCGCTTACGTCCTTATGTCATTAGGTACGCGAATTGTGATAAGGTATTGATTCAAGTGAGAAGAAAAATCGGTGCCACCAGGTGCTCGGTTTATTATATAGACTATTGTCTTACATTTATTATTATAGAGTTACGCAAAAGCGCGCAAACGACGCGGTATGCAAGAGAGTCAGTGCAAAAACGCCAAGGTAAGATAGCGGTTTTCCCGTCCTAGACTGTGAAACTCAAGTTAAGTAGTAAGGTGGAGCAGATACGTATATAATTTAGCCTCGGTGATTCACCGTTTATCTGAGTTTATAAATTTAGGGAAACGCGTAATACCAACCTTTCGATACCGGTTATAATTGAAACTTTTGTACATACACACCGATGTGTCGTGTTTAGAAGAGGCAGTGAGTAACGAACAAGACAAAAAGACAATCCCCAAAGACATAAAAGAAAAGCGTAGAGTCTGGGTGAATCTAATCGATTTACACTATTTGACACAACGAGTCGGAAGTTAATTAAGCAACCGACCAAAGTTTCTCAAAACCCGTTTAATTAGCTACGTCATTCATTAGGCTGGATATATAATTCCGAAATATCTTTATCTACATGTATAATTATAGGGAACAAAAAATTGTGTAAAGTCGATCGAAACGAAAAAAAGATATAAAACAATCGTCGCAATTATTATTCATGGACCGATTTCCAATGCTAACTCGGGTTTCATGTCCCTGGATTCGAAACCGCGAACGGTTCGTAAAGTGATCGTCGTATGCTAATAATTCCAGTTTTAATTTTTCCGCTCATTGCTAGTATAGCCACTGCCCATTAGCCGAGGAGGGGAGAAATAGAGAATTATATACGAGGTATGTACGATACTCGGCACATTCTGAATTATCGCGCAGGGCTTCTTCCTGGGTATCAGATAACTAATTCGGCGTAAGATCAACGAATCATAATCAGGATGAAAAGTCGGTGGTTTTTTCTTATCGGGTTTCGGATCAGTAATCGATTTTTCGACCACCGATCGCGAGGCAGTAACATATCGTATCGTATTTAACGAGTGAGCCACAGAGTCATAGTCATCGATGTGTATTCGTCATTATTATCGATCTCTCTCGCGTCTCGTGGCTGTAGCTTTGTCAAATAGTTGATATCATTAGATTTAACGACCTAGACCAGACTCGTGCAGTGTCACTGGCTCCTGGACCAGGCGGCTCCCTTTCATCTGGCTTCTTCGACCTCCGTCCCCACATGCACTTACTGGGCCCGCCTAAACTTGACTCCTTATGACCGGTTACTTGTGAACGAAGTATAGCGTAGTGGCATAAGGACGTATTCGCCCAACGTACGACTTTTTGGCAAAAAGGTGAAAAAAAAATAATCATACGACCTTTTGCCACCAAAATCGCGTCTTTGGCGCTTACGACCTTCTGTCATTGGACACGAGATATGACAATGGGGATTTTTCTACTTTTGCTAAAGAAATCTCCGCTGTGTTAATTAATGGAACATTTTTGCTTTCACTTCGTGAGAAAGATACCGATATGGAGAGAACAGAAAAAAAGGATCTAAACTGTACCACCGCCTCTGATCGATTTATGTTAAACTTTGCGCGTGGTGATATTGCGGTTGAATTACGATTTGATAAAAGCGACGTATCGGCCTGTATGGAGGTAATGGACGATGAAAAACCGGCGTTCCAACGCCTCGCGACGTTTTTACGTGAATACCTGAGGACGGCATTGCAAGCACGCGAATAACGCGGGCAAGAAACGGTCCCAATTACGCGAGGAGAGGCCGAGTCCGTCGCCTTTTTCTCATCCTCGAAAACCCCTTCATCGATTATTAATTACTCATCAATTTAACTCGAATGATGTTATAATTAAGAGAAACATGGATCGTAAAGAAGAAACATACGTTTTTTCTCGCAGTCCTCATTCATACCTCCGGGTGTTGCGTTTCCTGAGGAGTGGTGGTGGTGCATCCCCATAGAGTCCTGGGGGTGCGGGTGGATCGCGAGGGCCGAATCACCGAGGTGGAGACCCCCGTGCTGGTTCGCGTGGGAGGGCAGCTCCATGCTGATCATATCCGTGCACCGATCGACTCTTGGTCCTCCGAGGAGGCCCTGACGCCTCTCGCCTCAGGTGTTCGTCGGTCCGTTCCGTCGCTCGTCCTTCTCTTTCCGGTTCCTGAAACGGACGAACGAGTGAATTATGGCCACCTAGACTATAGGCACTGAAAGATGCCGAAGCCCCAGATTCGAGGAGGAAAGATCGTGAAAATAAAAGTACGATGGTTGGTGGTCACCGGTCACGTCCTACTGCTGCAGGAGCTGTGTAGGTACGACCCAGTATAAAACTATTCTAGAAGCTAAAAATAAAACCTGGTGGTCCACGTTCTAAAATTTCTTATGCTACACTTTTTGTGGTTAAAAGTAGATGATTTCTTAGCCCCTTTCTACGTAATGGTTTACCGTGGCTCCACAACGCACTTTTTGTGATCCACCTTATTTTTCGAGGCCCCGCCGGCCCCGGGCGGACCTATTGCTGCCAGAACCGGCCGGATGAATGAACGGATGAATGAAGTGTAATTGCGTTCCTTCGCGACGCGACCGGTAGCCGAGAAATTTTCGTTGTAGAACAAATAAAAAAGCAAGACAAGTCCTTCGTCCATCTACTCAATTCTGCTTCGTCGTCGTCTGGAGTGACGCGACCATACACTCGACCTTGGATAAGCACGATGTGCTTCGAGGTATTTTATATCGCGTGACTTTGCACGTTTCGCATGTTTGTTCGGATACGTTTTCTCTTCGGATCAACCCAAGACTCCACGATGCTCGTAGCAGCCTCCAGTCTCCAGTCTCACAGATAATAAAGAAAGACCCGGGACTCGAGAGAAGCCTCATGACTCTTGAGCAGCCAGATAAGTCAGGTGGAAAGTAACTGTTTCACTTTTTCTTCGCCTATCCGTCATCGCCTCCACCTCCGCCTGCCGCGTCATTATTCTGGTAATCTGGTACACACCCAGATTCTGTACTGCCCATGTAGTCGATACTGATTCCGAAAAACGATAATCACATTGCAGCCCCAATTTGAGAGAATCCCTTGGGTAAACGGGGAATTGTTTTGCGAAATTGTATAGCCAGAAGTCGGTCGTAACCTGGTATAAATATCCATATAGCCTGGTGGAATTTCACTTACGAAATAGTAGAGGCCGAGTAAACTTGGCTACTCTAGGGTTTTATACGAGGCTCCCGTATCCTAATGGACGCGGTGAGGATAGCGGAGGCAACGCAACGTGCAACGTAACGCAAGGTAAACGCCAGAAAGATTGGCTCGTAAGTCTCGATACCCTGGTCAAGTTCGCAAAGTCCAGTAGATGCCCATAGATACATTCTACTCATAGTTGTATTATTATATATGCGGCGTACACCTGAACGACTGACTCTACGGCCAACCGACGAAGCGAAAGATTGCCGTGGGAGTTTGTTTTCACCGGGTGGCGCGCATCGCTTAACCGTTGTTTACGGGCCGTCAAGCACTTTGTACTTTACTAACTACCTTATCCCCCTCTGGTTCGCGACTACCCGCGGTTTGCTCTTCGCACTCTTACGTTCCGCGTACATGTGTGTTGATAAAAATGGTCGTTAACATGATCGAAAAGCATTCAAGCTCCGTGGGATTTGTTGTACATAGATTTCGTATTCGTTGGAAGGTATGGAGTGTGACGGCGTTCAACAATCCGTGACAATGATATTCAGATTGACGATAGTTTAAGTGCGTAAGTCGGAAGAGGCTGTGGCCGAACAAGATTTGTTGATGTGTAGAGTAGAGCTTCAGAGGCGTTCGACCATACATTATGCAACTTCTTGGTTCATAAACGAAGGTCTATGCCAGGAATTTGACGAGGTATTCGAACACCCCCCAATTACCAGTCAGGCTAGAATATTACATCCCATACACCGCGTAGTTCACGTCAGACAAAGAAAATAAAAGCCAGTAGGTATTGCATTTAGGCATTAACCTTCCGCCTCATATACCTCCACCTCTACAGACTCGGCAAGGAAACGTCGACAGAAATGTACCTACACTAACTCAGAGTACAATGCTTCCATCTTTCAACGTCCAATTGCATACTGGAAATTGCGCAACGATACTTTTATGAAACGCACCCGGATCGCAGTACTCACATCGTTTCTCAATTTCTCGAGCAAATTCAACACGCAGCAAGGAGAATTGTGGAGGGATATGTACTCAACGTTGTAGACATCATGGTCATCGTATGAACAGCATGTGGACATCAGGAAGAAGTCCTAGACATGATATGGAAGTCATAAACATGATGTGAAAGTCATAGACATCATGTGAACATCGTAGGACATGATGTAAAAGTCAAAGACATCATGTAGACATGATGAGACATCATGAAACGGCACGCGGACATCGTGGATATCATGTACACACCATGTAGAAGTCACATACATCATATAGAGGCCATAAACATCACGTGAAAGTCATAGACATCATGTGAACATTGTAGGACACGATTTAGAACTCGAAGATATCATGTAAACATGATGAGACGTCATGAAACGTCACGTGGACATCGTGGATATCATGTACACACCATGGTCATCCTGTAAACACCATGTAGAAGTCATAGACATCACGTAGATATCATAGGACATCACGAAACGTCACGTGGACATCATGCAAACATCATATTTGTGATCACGGTAGACATGGTGACGACAAGTTTTTTGTTTGACAACATTGAGAGAGTTTGTGGAATTGAGAACCCAGAATTACCTGAGCAATGTGGCTTATTACACAACTGAATTATGCGTAGATAGTTGCATACCGTGTACCAGGTGGAAAGATATCCCAACAGCCTCGGTTGTCACCGGAGAGCAGCGTGGTGCCTACCATGTGTACGGTTTTGAAGGGGAGGCGAAACGACGCTATTACTCAAACGCATGACACGCGTGTTACGTATTAGCGGATAAGATACTGGTCTCATACGAGGGTCTTGTGCGAATGGCATAATCTATGGATTAATGAAGAAAAATGAACTACCTACTAGAGCATGGCGACGGGACGTTACTCGCGGCCTACGTACAATCCGCGATCTGAAATTATCAACCTGCGATTGCCGATCGATTCGAAACGTTATTCTTGTTCAATCTAGAATCTCTCGGGGTACCGTGAGAATGAATTTCTCTCATTAATATTTGAAGCGTAATCGTTTATTTTTTTGTGAACAACGACAGACAATAGTCCCTCCGCAATTGCGGTTTGATGGCTTTTGTTAGAGCTGTTTTCTCAGAGTATCTTAATGATTGGCACCGCTCGTGGGGTTTCGCTATCTGTGTGGCCCTCATCTTCAGCCTCCAGCATCCCTTGCTTTGACTCATAATAACGGCGTTGTTAATTTCACTCGAGTAACGATCCTGCGAGTACAGGGTACTCGCGTAGGCGGAGTGCAAGAAACGATTCTTCACACGGATCGAGGACGATGGACCGATACCGAACGGTTTTTCTACCGATCACTAGACGACAGAAAAATATGACCACGATGATATTCCGTAATGCGATGGATTCAATACCCATTATTAACGGTGACATAGACACTGCTGAGGATCTTCGCCAATTAAATACCGATCTTTCGGTCTGTCACCGAAGATCCTCACTTTTTCCGTCTAACGGTAACCTCGTCTCGCTTCTAATTCAGTCCGACGGATACTTAATAGATCGATACCGCATAGAATCTAATTAGAATACTTGGTGGGCGGATGATAATTCCGGGTCGAGGACGCAGAGATGAATTAATCCTCAAGGTGTCGATTTATTCAGCGATTGATGGGGTGAAGCCACACGTTCTTCTCAGCCTTGGCCCGATTTGACAGTTTGAACAACTTTATTTGGATCGTGACTCGCGGTGCAATCGAAGAAGTAATCACAGCGTAACCGAGATATCTTTTTCAGGTTCTAAGTATGATCCGTCGTGACTATGATGGCCTGGATACAGCGGAGAAGCAATCCAGTGTGTGTAGAGAAAAAATGGTACCAACCTACCGTGTTATGATTGACAAATAAAAAAAGGACGATCCAGAAAAAAAGGTGGCGTGTGTGTGTCTTCAAAAGAGGGAAAGCGAACACCTCTGGAGAGAATTTAGATCAATTTCTATATATAATACAATATGAATGATCTCTGGGCGTTCTGTTGTAGCGATATTGACACACTTTTGCCGCATTCCAAATTTTTCAACTTCTCTTTACCTTTGTAGCGAACAGTGTTGTATATCTATGAGTAACGGTACACACGCGGGTATAATATCCGTTGATAAATCGGAATCACGGTCTTTTTTGTTTTTTTATTTCGTCTGAAACTCTGAAACTCCTTGCAATAACAATGGGTTTCTGGATCGTGCACGATCAGGTGTATAATCGAAGTATTATACACGCGCGTAACTGTAACTGTAACACACTCAACGTCGCTATCGATACTCGATGCAGACTCCGTAACCATTTCATTTATTACCATTGAAAATGCTTCTATTTTTGAGGCATTAGTGGACGTGAGGGGACCAGCACGGCGTGATTCAACTAATTTTCCATTCTCCAAGAATCATTAATATCTTATCCAAAGTTCATCACACATCGAAGAATTGACTTTCAAAAATCACTTCTTGCAAGGTTTCAGGCACACGGTTGACCCGATTATGTCTCTCGACATGACATTTTCTTCGGAAAGCAGTCCTTCATCGTGTGAATAAGGGAAATTGGAAAACAAAATTTCTGGAGCAAGATATCAGCAAAAGAGTGACTAGATTGTCGCTAAATTTCGATAATTGACCACTATACTTATCACAGGATTTTTTTCCTCAGTTTCCCTCAAACCTTACGCCAAGTGATTTTTTCAAAAGTCCATTTGTCGATGTCTAAATGTTGAATGAGAAAACAGGTGACATTTTGAATGCCTTCAGAGGCTTGCGTTACACACAAAGTCTGTCTGTGGAGAAGCACTGATCGTCGAAGCATCGACTGCTGAAATACGCATCAGACACGTCTCTGGGCTTTTAGAGGGATCGACGCGTGGCTCGGACACGGGATGATAAAAGGGCGATCAATCACGGGGCTGGAAGAGACTAATAAACCTCTAACGCCTCGCGGTGTAAAGTGGAAATAATCAAATACTGGAGGTGAGAGACGGCAAGGCCAGGATCTGAAGAGAGAGAGGACTCCAGCGTGCAGAATTGATTGGTCCTGGAACATCCTGCCTCTCGGGTCTATGGGAAAGTCGAATGAGGCTTTTTACGTCTGGTTCTAACCCGCAAGGGCCGTGAGGCTCTCTTCTCTATTTTCTCAACGAAATAAGGTCGGACGCCGACTGCTTCATCGAATCGCGGTCCTCGCGGTGACCAAGACTAATTTACCCGATCTCATTCATTAAACGGTTACCGATAAAACCAACTATAACCGAGTCTGACCAAAAGTACAATAACAACCGACAAGGAATATAAATTTTCGACTCGACGCGAGGCTTCGACGATAACCTTGGCCAACAGGTTCGCGATAGGAGCCGAGTCCAGGATAAAGTAGCCACGTGACGACGATGACCTTGCCCGAAGGTGGGTGCTACAGGAAGTGGACAAGGTTTTGTTTATCAGTACCGACAACGATACACGCGTTTAACGAAACCAGTACCAGCACTGATATACTTTTTAGGCGAATAGTTGGTAAAACTATAGTAGAATGGAAGATTCATGGGTGTGACGATCATTTTTTTGGAGCTAATGACTTTCAAGAATGACGTTTCGGCCATGCATGGCTGGCCATTATCAAATTCTGTAACAATTTCACTTACAATTAAATTAGATTTGTAACAAATTTTTTTTTCCTAAGAATTATTTAAATGTTGAACCGAAATGTTGGAATGGTAAGATAATTCACTTTGAGACACTCTAGATTATTCAAAATTTCAAACAAGCAAAGAAAATGACTCTTTTAAAACCATATCAAAGTTTGATGTGTTACATCGAAAGTAGAGAAGAGAACGAAAAGAGGGAGGGGGAATGATAATTATTCGAGGCTCCAATATCGTCCATGTCTTTGATAACCAAATACGTAAATTTAGTATGTTGAACATGAAATGTTGATACTATACATATCAAGGACCTCTGACATGGAGCCTCTAATAATTATCCTTCCCCCTCCCGTTTTTAACTTCCCGTTTCTCTGTTTTCAGAGAAAAAAGGAAGTTATTGTGATCACCCCGAAAATGAAAATTTGAGTTTTCACTAAATCTTCACGTTTCGAGGTCCAAAGAATCACCTCCGACTATTTTCAGTTTGACGTCTGGGTGTGTGTGTGTGACCACATTTTTGTCAGCGCGATATCTCGAGAACGCGTGGTCGGATTTTGATAAACTTGGGCTAAATCGACGGGGCTTTTCTTAACTCAGAACTGATTAGATTTTGGCTTTGATCGGATTAGTCCTTTTTGAACTATTCAAATAACAAAATTCTAGAAAACACAACAAAAATGACAATATCTTGAGAACGAATCAACGAATTTCAATGAAATTTGGTACCATATGGTTTTATTGATCGCTGATCACGAATCTGAAGTCAGTTTTGCAAATTTTTCACTTGGCGTATTCGATATGCTGCAAAAAAACTAAACACATTTGGATTTGGATGAAACAGTACTCGTAGGTTTTTTGGGTCACTGATCACGAATCTGAAGTCAGATTAGCGAGATTCAAAATGGAGAATCCGATTTGCTGGGAAAAACACTAAAAACATACGAAATCTTACGAAAATTTGTACTCGAAGGTTTTTTGAACTGCTGATCAAGAATCTGAGGTCAGATTTACAAATTTCAAAATAGCTGAAAACAAAATAAATAACCGAAAGTTCGAAGGCTGGCTCATAGTCAGCCCAAACCCGCTTGTTTCCTTTTTTTTTCTCTACTCTCGATGTTAAACACATCAACTTTTGATATAGTTTTATCACCTATTCGGATAAAAAGTCTCTCAGGTTTTACATTTTGAAACTCCAAAAGCTGCGTAAATTATTCGAGGATGGTAATAAGAAAAAATATCAGTCTATGGGAAATTCTGTGATACCGGATGCTCCCAGCGGACGTAAAATTCCTTTTTTTTTCATTCGACCCGTTTCCGCTGTCGCTTGTCGGGGTAATTGAAAGAAAATTGGGCCCACGCATTTACCGGGCTGTTTCGCGATAAACAAAAGAGCGAATATTTGAGCGACAATTACGAAATACCGTCGCCCTCTTGTATCGAGAGATATTTTGTGGCTCTCTCGTATCGTAAATATAATAAAGCCGGGAGGGGTGTCGGATTGTAAACGGTTCGGATCGAATAGTAAGGCACGTTACTTACTGTACTGTACGGGAGGGTACAATGCCTGTACGCGGTTAAATTGTCGCCGTGTGTCGCCTCCCGGCGCGAAGATCCGATCTGATTCGATTCGATTCGATTCCCGATCTCAGATATAACCGGAGGCTCGCAAATAATGATTGTTAAACAACGCCGGACCGATGGTGCGTGCTAAAGAACGCGCCGGCGTCACCTCGTTAAAGTCGAAGGCGACAAGCGAAACGAACTTTTGAAATAACCACCGCCGTACGTACATTACCTCCTCAGGGTGTATAAAGTGTGGAAACTGTCATCGGTAAACCGTGAACTCGGAAAAAAATGAATGATCCCAAAAGAAACAAGGTTTTGTATCCACGCAGAGGATGAAAAAAGGACGAGGAATTTAATCAATGTACACTCGAAGCGGATGATCGGTTCGGGGTGGGCATATCATGCCGTTTATTTTTACCCCCCTCGGTCCAATCTTGCCAGTCACGAACCGCGAGGAGGATTTCTTCCCTGTAATACCGCATCAGCTATTAGTTGCCCGCATTATTACAACCTGCAATTCCAATTAGTTAGGTTTTGATACGGCGCGATCCCGCCGCATTATGTTCGACGCTTTCGTACCTCGAGATGAAGAGAGGGAGATGAAACGCGATTCTGGATGCGTGCAATTACACTCGATTCATCTAGTCTGAGCCACGTCTGGTACTTCAATGTTGTGCTGAACTCACTGCGGCGACACGCATCAATTGAGAGCTGAGGTAAATCGCGAACCGTGGAAAAAAATACGCGTTATGCAGTACCCACGTATGTGGATTAAAATTATAAACGCACCTCTACGGAATTTAATCGACGTTCAATTATACATTGCGGAATCAACGTCAAGATATAGAATTACGGATACGGATGGAATCCACCGTGACTCTTTAACTCGATATTAAATTAGATATGAAGAACCATCTTTCTCTTTTCTACACAGAATTATTTTACACTATTTTTTGTTGCACCATATATATATTCTACACGGTGAGAATTCCGGAAAATCCTTCGGGATGTAGGAAAAAACCAAAAATCCTTCGGGATTCTGACCTTTGTAGAATAATTATGGTGTAGGAAAAAACGGTGCGGAAAAAAAATAGTGTATTTTCTGTCGTCCTGGAAGAGCGGTAGAGTACTGTGAGAAACCACACGGGGCGCCTGCCTGGCGGTGGCGGGGCGAACCAGTGTGTTTGAAATAAGATACAGAACCTAGCGTCTGGGGTCCATCGGCGTTGCACCTGTTGGAAGTTTGGACGCACTTTGACTTTTATTAGGTCCAATATCTATACTGGTACTAATAGCCGCGGCGTTTTTACGACTTATAAGTTCCATATAACGCTATTTATGAGTGGTGAAAAATATTCCCTCTGTTAATCGCGCCGAGTTGAGCTCCGGGCCCGATGCATTAGGCGGGTAATTACAATGGATTTAATGGCCTAACAACTATCCAGATCAACTGACTGACGGTATTACTCACAGGCGTATATTGTGGCAAATAATTTTCAATTAATACTCACGCGCTCGGTATGAACCAGCTATTATTATCCGGTTTCAAATCTTCGCTTCCTTCGTTCTTATATACAGACTCAACGCTCATTCAAAATTCTCGCACCTGATTGGTCTCACATTCACGCGATCGCGGAAGAAGCTGCGGACGATCTTCCTTGATTGATTCAATCACAGAATTGCTTATACAAACAGGAATGAAATTTACAAATGTAATTGGTGATTGAAATGAAATTGATATAATTAAACATCTTGAAATTTCACATTTGAGGCTTAATATTGAAAGAAAATACCGAGTTTGCGATCTCTATATCTCAATTTCGATATGGTTCTATTAAATTTATAAAACTGTTTTGGAGATTCAAAATATATTAAGATTGTTTTTTAGATTTCAGTGAGAAAGGTGTTTCAGTCAATTATCAATAGTCCATCCAATTAGAAGCCTAAAATTATCGGTTTTTGGTTCATTCTGCAATATTTTATGATCCGATTCAGCAATTATTGCAGTAGAAACCAATTACTACACAAAAAGTTTATGTTAATTGCTTGACATACGTTTTTATGACACTTGATACAGAAATTTCAAACAGTGCAGGTTCCCGCCTCAATATCGAACTCATTTTTTTTTTCCGCGTCTTCCACAGCGGAGGAAACGGAAAAGGAAAAATGAATTTCATCGCGTGGCAGATAGGACAGTGTTAGAATAACCGCGTCCTATAAATAGCAGCGGAGTGCTCTGGTCGCGAGTTTCCTAGCGCATAGAGCAGCTTGTGCATGTGCCATGGATCGGGAGAGTGGCCGGTTCGCGCGTCCGCGTAACTGTATAAACTCGGTGCAATGCCACTCTGCAATTAACCGTCGAACGAGCTGCTCGCTTAGAACCTGGATGCTGGATGCTGCCCGTGCTCTCGATAAACAAAACAGGACGGGGACCGCACACGCCCGCATCCTTGACGCCGCGGCCGCGGTGCGTGCGAGCTCTGGGTCCGACCTCGCGAGGGCCGCATGACTCGCGGTATCTCATCGCTAATGGACCCGCCACGCCACCTTTTTTTATCTCTCTTACTCCGATTCATGATTCATCTCCTCGAGGCGTCATGTCACCCCTGTCTGCTCGCGAAAGTCTGGGGAGAGTCGCGCGTTCCGATATCTTGGGGTCGACTACCACCTGACGCCGGGCAACTGCTCGGAAGTAGCAGTTGTCTCAAACGCAATGCAGTCGCGTTGCACCGCGTCCCGTTCCGGAAGGGTGGCTCTCGCATGCTTTTCACCGTTGCGAAGAAACACCCGCCAAAGGCGAGGGCAGATGCTACCGGCTATTACGAACGAACTTTTAGGGGTTGGACAAGCCAACGTCTTCGGCCTTTTGAGGTTGTAGTTCGGGTTGAAAAAAGCCCGAAGACAAACTGTTCAGTGCGGATTCCTTCACTATCAATATCTGCAAAGATGCAATCCGAAGCAGATTTTTGAAGTTTTCTTATTCTGGCCCGACGGTGATGATTGCTAAAAATGATCCAATTGCACAGCTCAGAATGAGAGTGATAAATTTACGTCACTACCCTTTTTTTTTCAAGTTCTCAATTGATGATGAAGCCTTCTACGAATCTTTGAGTACCTCAGAAAAACTGATTTTCACCACTTTTACAGGTTTCAAAATGTAACCGGCGGTGAAATATCTATCGAATCGACTTCTAGTTTCACAGATATCTTCTTTGATCCATTATGAACAGTTCCACGTGACCTTTTTTTAGGTCTGGTCACTGAATCTAGATAAATTATTTTCATATTCATGAAAAAGTAACAAAAAAACGACGAAAAAGTGCCTTTTTGCGGAAATGATTGTTTCAAACTTTTGTCACTGTACAACAAATTCCTCACGTCAATCTACTCTTCTTTCTATTCTGATATGGAAAAAAAATTGAGATTGCTGTAATTCGAGTTCTTCATCGCTATGGTACCAATTCCAGCTCAGGGTTTTCCGGAGGCTTTTTGGGTTCCTCGCATCAAATTTTCAGCCTCTATGGACTATCGTGCTTCTTTTCTCAATTTTTTTGAATGTACAAACTTGTAAGAAAAAGTTTTTCTAAATTTTGGTTTCAGCGTCTCGATGACGGTGATCCGAGATCATGCCGCTAGATTCTCGCGGGCACCTTATACTCGATGTTCGCCCGTTCATTACTTCACCGCTCGGTATATAGTTCTATAATACTCTCTTACACACGGGTAAAATCGCGAGGGATATTTACGTAGCTACGTACTTGAACCGCCCAACGACGCCGATGCAGTAATTGGCGAATGTAAACATAGTGGCGTGCAGCCACTATACGCGGGTATATCGTACGCTCCTTACCTTACCTCAGCCTAGGCTGCGAGGTACGGAGCCGTAGCCCACCTGTAACCACCTGGTATAACCCATATAATCGCGTGTACGTAGGCAGCTCCGAGATACGTACCCATCCGGTTGGCACAAGCGGAATATGAATGAGTCTGCGAAACTCGGAAGGATTTCAGAGGACTAACCTTATCGGAGACTCGCGGTGCCGTCGCGGAGCCGAACCGCACCGCACAACCGCAGAATCGGAGTTTGGTGCTCGCCTGTTCCTCCGCCCCGGCGTCGAAGTCTCCGGTCTGATGTCGCGCGCCGTGATAAAATCCTCTTCACACTGATTACTTTCTTTCAATTTATCATCGACGATGCACCGTCGCACTTGATTTCATTCAATTCATTAATTTATACAAAACACCGCGATTTTATATCCATGACATTGTTCACGATACACTTTTCAAATAATTACTCCACTTTGATCGTTATCTCCCCAACACACTCTTATCACGTGGCTATCGAAACGAACGAATGTAGAATTGAATGATTTTTTTTTTTCAAATTCGTTTCGTCGGTACCGTCGGGTCGGAGCCCAGTATGTTCAACTAGAGAGTCCGTGAGAGTAGAGTCACCTAGGCTTTGCGTACCTCTTGAAGCGTGCAGCGGGAGGCGTGCTGTCCTGGACTGGACTAGTCGGCGGACGTCGGACGTCGGGGCCCGCGGAGGGAGTCGGTCTCGCCTCGATCCCCTCCTCGTGTTCCTCGCGCTGTTCTCTTCGTCCCTGGTAAAGAGTTCTGTACGCGGACTCCTGGTGCCGGGGGAACAAGAAGAGGAATCGAGGGGAAGGCCTCGACCCCTCCTCCGACCATATTCTACACCTTTCTCCGTCTAGTAGACGCCGGACGAGATGCGGTACCCGACGGTCCTTCCGCCCCCGGGGACCGGAACGAACGATCGCGCGAGATGATTGAGGCCCGTTTATGTCGCCTGCCTCGCGAACCCCCCGCAGCTGGTCGACAGGTGTGAAAACTGAGTTTGCGGTCGCGCGGACGACTTTTACAGACAAATTGAGTTTTAGATCGATTTTTAGATCATTGATTACAGTGGCTGTGCGGAAAGACCGCGGTTCACGGACTAGGGAAGACGCTGACGACATCCCGAGTCAGTTTTAGGTTCAAAATAGGGTCTATAACCCTTTTCAAGCCCTACTTTGGATTTTACTCGGGATTTTGCCGATTTCAGGGATTGAGAGATAAAACATAGGCTGGATCAACTGGTTGTTCGAATCTGTTAAACGTTCGCGCCACCACCGATGAATACCGTTACAGGTGGAACCAGGCGGAGATACGGTTCTTGAGCAAGAAACACCCTGTGACTGTGTTTTTTTTTAACTTCCAGCACTTCCCCTGTTCATAGTCATTCAAATTTGACTCTGTGAATAAATTTATGTCTCTAGACTGTAGACTACAGGAATTGCCTACTCTGGTTACATGGATGGTCGCTGCATTATTCTTCCTGTGCAATTTAGTGTCATGCAAAGTATAGAATAACCGCTATAATCGACGATATTTCTGATTAAAACCCCAACAATTATTAATCTGACCAGGTGGTTTTGGTTGTTTGTTTGTTTATTAAGCAGTTTAATTATCATTCCGATTCCCACGGTCCGAGTCAACCATGCCTTGCATTCACTGTAGAAAAATATCTGATCCAGAAAATTCATTAAATTTGTGATAATTTTTTGTTTTTTTCAATCGATACGATTCAACGTACGAATTTGAGGTTATATTTAGCAACATGATCAACATGTCGAGGGATAGATTCAAATAGAATTGATTCCAAATTCTTTCCCACTTTCAAAATGAACAAAAAATTATCGTCCATTAGACAAAAATTACATGTTGCGTTACAGATAATTTGCATTATATGATTTTTGAACAATACAATGTTGGTCATTCTAAAAAGAAATTCATCTTACATTAGTTTTTTTTAACAAATTTTGTCACAATTCAACATACTTTTCCTGTTATATTCAACATGTCACAGGAAATTTACAATTCACAAGCCTTGGACAGTAACAGGGCAAAAAGTCTACAAAAAACTTATTCAAAAAGTACATTTTTATCATTCTGCCAAACATAAATTGAGTCTTCCATTTCTCTCTCTTCCCCGAGTGAAACGCTTGTTTCCCTAAAACAAAAAAAAATGAACCCTGGACTAAATTTGAATTTCCTGCGATTCCTAATCGTTTCTGGTACCCGGCGCGTGTCCCGAGCCGTTGTACCCTCGCCACCGGTCAACGGCTTCGTTTCGTTTCAGTTAAATAGTCGCATAGTTGTGTGTATTGCTTTGAAGCTCTCCCTCGCCCCTTTACGCTGCCCATGTGTCTGGTTGGTACCTATAGCGATCCGCGCTCTCTTACCGCGGTGCCAATGCACTTGTTGTTAGGCAGCTGTGGCACCTGTTTCCCGCACAACTCGGCCATTCCATTTATCTACGTTCCGAGTTCCCGACTCGGCTACCCGTTTCCCGCAGAGTAGAACAGAGCCCACGGAATTACTGTCTGACCGAGGTGCAACCGCCCCCCTCAACATCCGCTCTAAACGCTGCGCGTTCACTGTCCCAACGATAATCGGACCTGATGAAGGGTTAATGACTGCCCCGGCCCAGGAAGGGACCCCGGCGATGATTTTTTACCTCACAAATCCAGAGGCTTGTATCCCGGGAAGAAGAGAAGCGCCTCTTTTTTCTACTTAGTTGGGTTTTTTATTCGAGTCTGGAACGGGGTCACCAGACTGTTGCACCGAGGACGCCCTTATCAGTAAATTGGGGGCCTGATACTCGCGTTCTTTAAACACCCGAGTCACAGCTGTGATCGTACCGGACGATATACTCGAGGAATTAATGAATGCCGAAGCGAAAATTTTTATTACACCTGCTGACGCTACACCGCTGACGGCTCCACCTCTTTCTTTGTAACATAATTTCTCAATCTTAACCGCGGGATGGATTTCCACCCCGGGCCAGCCGTCGGAAATGAGGCTTTTGGCCAGAAATTACCAAAAACTACGATCAAGATTTCGAGGTTTTCATCTAATTTTCTTCATATTTGAAAGAAACCGATATATTTTACTGTTTTTTCGAGATTCTCAGATTCGTGGACTCCGATGATATTCGGAGGTACCTGAATCAATTGCACAGCATCCCCTCAATATTGAATTCATGTCTCATTTTTTCACTCCAGTCAAGCAGAAGGTAACGAAAATGAGTTGATCGTTCCAGAGTTTGAATCCTCCTCAAAAACTGACCCGGAATGGTACCAAGGAAACGTTATCCTCTTCCTTATCAGATAAGGAGCTCGATTCAATTCCCATTTTTTAGTCCCAGTCAGGCAGAAGGTGACGAAGATGAGTTTATCGTTCCAGATTGTGAGTCCTCTTCAAAATTTGACCCTGAATTGTGCCCAGAAAGCGTCCCTTTAAACGCTCCTCTCTTCTCAAGTCCCGAAAAAGTGCGGGAACAGAAGACATCAGCTGGTCTTCGTCTGGCGGGTAGAAGAAGCGCGCGAGGGTTCGAGAGTCCGTTGGCCGTAGACACGAGGCCGGTCTCCTACTCCCCTGGGCCAGTAGCACATGGCCCTCAATAAACTCGGCAGCTATAATAGTCGAGTCCTCCGAGTCGGTGGGCCCCTCGGGCCCTCCGAGCGGCGGAGGCGCGCGGTAAGGGGAAGGAGGAAGTTTCTCAAAGACACGCACGCGCGTGACGAGGGGGAGGCCTGGAAACGACGCCAAGACCCGGTGCCAACGGACTCGGGAGTCAACGGCTTTGGCACCTGACGCCGTCCTCCCCAAAGTCTTGCTGCTTTCCTGCGGTATGACAGGGTAGACGGTAATTGGCGCAGGCTGTCTTCCAACTCGACGAATGTAGATGCAACATTTTTGGCCAACTTAGTACCGTCTCTGGCCACCAATTGCTCCGTTAGTCGCCATATCAGAAACGGTACAAAAGGTAAAAAAACACACTTCAACCTTCGAACTATCGAATTAATTATCGAAAAAGCCATATTTATGCTGGTAATCGAACATTTTGATGAAATTTAAGCAATCAACCTTCAAGAACTCGCCATAAAAATGGTCGAGTGGCCGAAAACGGACCAGAAGAGTCGCGTCAGTGTCGCGGAGGCTATGAAGGTGAAGAAAACTGACGGAGCCTCAGGGTCTGATAGGCGTGCCGAGAGTCAACCAGGATAAAAAAAATTTCTCTCTTCAAGACACTTTCTCGGTGTGGTCTGGCGGCCGACGCGACGCCTCGGGCCAGGGGCGGCGTCGGTTTCGGAGCTCGAGGCTATTCTGCGAAAAATGCGCTCCCGCCAACCTGTCCTACCCCGCGGCAAGGCTGCGCGTGCCTCGCGATCTATCATGATCGATTCGTTGGATGTTGGGTCCAGGGCGAGGAAAACATTTGGAATTCTTCGGAATAGCCCCTCGGTTTGGGGTCAAACGGGCAACTCGAAGGGAAGACCGTCGCGAATCGGCCTCGGGGTGGGTGGTTACCGTTCGGAACACCTTCATCGCGGTCCATCGGCAGCGCTTGCACGGTGCATTAGATCGTTGTAATGAGGAAATAATAGACGGCCCAAAACCCGAACCCTACGTCCCGGCTCCGTGAGAACGATGGCTCGTCTACTTCGGTTGTTCCCGGTCGCGTGGCCGGGCGTTTGGGACCGACGATGGGCCCCGGGATCGCTGGGAGGGCATCAGAGGGCAGCAGAGAGTAGGCCTTGCGGCTCAGATACACTAGCCGGGTGATTACGTCGGTTGTCGGCGCGGAACAGTCTCCTCCCAACCGAGTCGCCCACCGGGTTCCGATTGGCCATTGCTCGACGGCAATACCAGGCGAGGTGAGGCGAGGCACGAGGAACGAGGAACGGAGGGACGAGGTGAGGCAAGAATAAAGAGCGCGAGGAACAACCGCCAAAAGCGAAGATCGAAGAGTGCCGCCTGAACGTATCGATCTTCGCTCGAAATTCAATTTATCGTCGAACCACTCGGAGATATGCTTTTTTTCATCCGGGTAGCCGTGTCCTCGTTCCAAATGTCACTGTGCATGACATTTTTTTACGGGGAGTCGATGACAATTGAAACATGATAATTGGCACAGAATGTTTCTTGTCCGATTCGGAATTGAGGCTATGGGAGTCGATCGGGTTGCCGTTTTAAAATGGAGGATCGGATCTTGCCGCGTTGATTGGCGAGTGGATTTACGTAATATGATTTTTGATCTGTCGATTTTACGGTGGGAGTTGCCCAATACTGTATCGATATTCGACGGAGCCATGGTTCAATCCTGCGGTCGCGCAAAATCGTACTTATGCACGTACTTCTACATACAAACGCGGGGAAATCTCCTTGTTCGTTATTCAAGTTACGTAAAATGTCAATGACTCACCGAGCTGTTGGCTATACGCGATTCGTTGAGAAACTATTTTCACAAATTTCACAACAGGATAAATAAAACGAAAAAAAAACGACAATTTATATACATTCTATGTCAACTCGATGATTTTCCCTGATTATTTTTCATTCGCTTCGTCGTATATATATTTTTTGTAATCGTATTTTGGCTAAAAACCCGAAGATTCGTTCATAAACGTTGAAATTTGATAAGAGGTAGATTAAAAGCAGAAGGTCGTATGTACCAGTGGATACGACCTTTCAGTCCTAACCTCGCAATAAAAAAATGGCTATCGTTATTTGCATAAGGTCGTATCCGCCAAAAAGAAATTCAAAAATTGGCGGATACGACCTTTTTCTTTTATCTACGCATATTCCTTGTCGAATCTTTCGAAACTTTCGTTTTTTTCAACTTATCTTCGCGTTTCAGGTGTTTTAGTGACTTTTTCGTCGAGGATAGAAAAATCGTAACGAAAAAATGACGTAAGACCTTTTGCACTTACACTTTTCGATCTCGTAATTTCAATCGATCCACACGTTTTGATAGTTTTGAGAACGAATGGCGTGAAGAAAAAAATTATGCGACCTCTTGCCACCAAAATCGCTTTTTTGGCCCTTACGACCTTCTGCCATTATAGACACGTGATATGATTCTTTGACCGCGTTCATTTTTTGTGATTATTTAACATCGTCTTGAATTGACCTTTTCTAAGAATATGAAAAAAAAAATCCATTCTTCATTCCGATCATTCTGACAACTGGCCAATAATGGGTCGATTTTTTTAAATATATTTTTTCAACGTCTTAAACATTTTTAACAAACAAAATACGATGTTGCAACGTTATGAAAGGTTTCCAAAAAAATTGCAGAAAATTCTGTAATGAATTCTGAAATTTTTGATAATTTTTGGGGAATGTTTAAAAGACTGAAAATTCTTCAAATACGCAATTTTTCGATTCCAAAAGAAAAAAAAACGACGATATCTCGAATTGACCAGTGGTCAGTGACCATAGAGTAAACATCGATTACCATCAGCGCAGGTGGTGTTCAGCGAATATAATAACAGGATTGACAAATTGCTGTAATCGAAGTCGACGAGGAATGGTGAAAAAAAAAAGTGTCGATTTCGTCAGCAATTCTAGAATTTTTATTTCTTCTTTTTTCTGTGCGTTTGCGTCAAAGTGTTAAAATGCTCTATCCTCCCCCGCTTGTCTCTTCTTTTTCTCGTTCTTCTTTTTTCTCTATCATTATTACACTCGGAGTCTCGAGGGGTGGAAGGAGGAACGGCTACGAGTAAAAACCACCTGGATGCACCTGTCTCTTTACCTCGCCTCGCCCGGGTTCGCCGACGTCTGATCGTCCGACCATGACGCGGCACTCCACTTCCAGGTAAACGACACAACAACGACGGAACATCGAACGAACACGACGGAGAAGCTCTGCTCTCCTCTGCCCGTGCCCTCGAGCCTACAGAGAGACGCGAGAGGAGATCGGTTCTCTGTCGAATAGCCGTTACTATTTTTTTTATTGCCGCACTGCCGAACCACGAGGGACGAGGGACGAAGGACGAGGGAAGATCGGAGACGGCGAAGACGGCGAAGACGGTTTGCGAAATATGGGTAAAGAAACTTTCGGAGAAGAAAGGAAAAAGGAGGCTACAGAGATACGGATACTTTTTAAGAGATAAATATGGCCGAATCGCGATACCTTTTGTGTCATATTCGACCATTCCTCTGTATTTCATTGATGGGAATATCGTAGCTGGTGAACTGCCGCGATCGATCTTTGATCAATCATATCCTGGTTTCTCGTGATTCGTTATAGATCGACTATACCTATAGACTAACTGAACTTTCTGATCGATTGATTGGCTAGGAAATTAGTTCAGTTTTAAATTCACACGTTTCTCAATTTTCCTTTCTTTCCCCTTATCGTTTTAGTTTTAGTTTTCATTTCTTTTTTTCAAGAAATGCGCGTCACGTCCGGTCTTTACTATTTTTCGTATATTTGTCGCGCGGTCTGGCTAGACTCGGAGCTACTTACTCTGTACCCTGTGTTATGTAAAAACTTGTTGGTTCGGATATCCACCATAAAACGTTTATTTTTTTTTTATCGATATACTCCAAATCGCAGATGGGATCCACTGGGCTTTTGTTTGATCAGTCTAATAGTGGTTGTTAAAAACCGGTACGCCTAATCGCACGCGGAATTTATTCAGCCTCGATTAGGGAGCCGCTGGACGGAATATCGCCGAAAGACAAAACATCCGAACTACCAGCGTAGAAACAAAAAAGAACTTATTTCGTCAGCAAACTCGTGTCTCTGCCATAAAAAACCGGGAGCAGAGTTACGAAATCACGATGATTGCCTCGAGGTGACCGAGAAACCAAAAATTCAACATTCTGTGGGAACTTTCTATCTATTGAAGGTCGATGAAAATTTTTCATTTGATCAACATCAATATTTAATTCGATTTTGTTTTTTATAATCAGAGAATATCATCAATACTCACAAATTTACACTAATTGTAAGTCAAGCAGGTTTGAGCCGACTATGAGCCAGCCTTTGAACTTCTGGTTATTTATTTTGTTCTCAGGTATTTTGAATTTTTCAAATTCGACCTAAGATTCTTGATCAGCGGTTCGAAAAGCCTTCGAGTACCAATTTTCATAAGATTTAGAATGTTTTTCAGTGTTTTTCCCGGCGAATTGGATCCGCAATTTCGAATTTTGTGAATCTGATTAGAGACCCAAAAAACGTTGAAGTACCAATTTTCATCGGAATTGAAATGTTTTTTTTTTTTTAAGCACATCGAATGCGACGAATGAAAATTTTGCAAAACTGACTTCACATTCGTGATCAAAGATCCAAAAAAACCATGTGGTATCAAATTTAATTCAAATTCGTTGATCTGTTCTCAAGATATCGTCATTTTTATTGTATTTTCGAGAATTTTGTTAATTAAATAATTCGAAAAGTACTGAATTTATCAAAGCCAAAATATAATCAGTTCCGAGTTGAGAAAAGCCGCGTCGATTGAGTCTAGCTTGATCAAAATCCGCTCATTTTCTGGACCTGAAAACGTGGAGATCCGGTGAAAACCCGAATTATCATTCCCGGGTCGATAACAATAAGTTAAAAACCAAAGATTGCGGTTATGAGAACGTTAATATAAAAAATGAACCGCAGAAAAAAATTGTCAACTAACAATTTTATACCGGCGATTGGATCATTTCGTCCGATTCTGTTTCATAATTTGAATAAATTAAAGACGAATCAATAAAATTTCGAGTCTGAACCGTCAAAAAGGAGTCGCTGATAGGCCTTCGAATTTCGATACCGCAACAGAGTTCCTGCATGGCTGGATTATCTAAGAACGAGAATTCAAGACTTTTATTGCGTCAATTAATCGCAATAAAGAGCCGAGGGCAAGGTAGCGCGAATAACGGACCAGGTACCCGGTGTACGGGAGGGTTATGCTAATATCCAGCCTCCGGGTAGCGTAAGAGGCTATCTCGAAACCGGCCCGGGGCTGTCGCGTGACGAACTGTAGATGGGCTGAAGTGGACGGTGGTGCGTGGTTAACTGATCAATTAATCAATTCCCATCCTCGCTGTGTATAATATACAACCTATGCTGCGAGAAAATTGGCTTCCGTGTATAAATTATCCGCCTGGGGTAATATTTTGATGAAAATTGTTATGTCACGCGGAGTGTCCGTGCGTGCCTTGAAGATATTGGATGCGTGCAGCCCCGTCTAATGCAAGCCGAGATAATATCATAGTCGCTTGATAAGGCGCGAACAAAAATTGTGTGCATCACAATGCCAGGCGTAGTCGGACACACGAATCTTTTACCGCGCGGTTTACAAGACCGGAGGCTCCAGCCTCCGTTGATCCAGTTTTTTATCGGCTTAGGTTCATTCATCGATTCGTCGGCTAGATAAACCGGTTTGAGGAACGACGTAACACCGGTAGCCGAAAACTCCCTGAATCGAGACACCGACTCGGTCTAATATCCTAGCGCCATAATTCAACGCTAGGTATGTACACTGAGATCAACCCGAGCCGATAGAGGATTGATGAAGTGATTAAAAAATGATTGAACGCCCGGTACGAGCCGGAGTGGGACACGGAAAACTGAAGAAAAAGATCGATTTGGGCTTTTCTAATTTTTACACAGTTTCAAATTGTCTTGCAATAATTGACTTGGGATATTTAATAATCATTCGATTATTGAACATGTTCGAGGATTGTGAAATTATTGTTATTCTGAGGAAAAAACGGGAATTTAGTATGAATATTTTCGATGATAACGTGCGGGGATTTGATCAACGATATTAGAAAAAAAAACTGTTTCAGAATTTATATCACGATTTAAAAAAATGGCAAAAATTACTACGTTTTTTGACAAATTTGTTTTTAAAACATTGTGAATTCAGATAGGTGAGAAATAGCCTCATATATAAACTACGACAACGAAAAATAACGTAATTGATTTTCCATTCCTGACACGGTCTTCAAAATCTTCGCAAATTGATTTATTTCGATGAACATGACTTTTTGAACTGTCGAAGGGTTCTTAAAAAAATATTACAGAGAATATACAGAAATATTACAAGAAATTAAATTACATGAAAATTGTAAAAATAACAGAAATATTACAAAGATGACAATAATGAATTACAGAGATAACAGAATGATTACAAAACATCGCAAGAGATGATTGCAAACATTACAGGAAAACGGAAAGAAAAATCAGGGATTAAAAAAGATTCTGAATAAAAAATGTTACATGAAAATTGTAAAAATAACAGAAAGGTCACAATCAATTACAGAGATTACAAAACATCGCAGAGATGACATGAAGATTGGAAATATTACAGAAATACTACATGAAATTACATGAGATTACAAATATTACACGATTACATGAA
>JAFFZH010014261.1:118486-128742 GCA_018420115.1 Euura saliciscinereae
CACTTGAAATCAGCTGAAGTCTGTCGAAGTCAGTTGAAATCAGTGAATTTCGAGTGTCTTTAGGTAAGTAATAAAGTCAGTTGGAGTCAGTTGAAGTCAGCTGAGGTCTGTCGAAGTCATTTGAAGTCAGTAGAATTCGAGTGTCTTTAGGTAAGTAATAAAGTCACTTGAAGTCACCTGAAGTGACCTGAAGTCACTTGAAGTCATGTAAAGTCAGTAACTGGCTTCGTAAAGTCTTGAAGTCAGGTGTTGTGTCAATGGACGAATGGTCAACTCCTCGCGATTCCCATGGACATGAGAGATCAGAGTTTGGTAATGAAACAATGCATTTTGCCCTGTAGAATAAAATATACCGAAAGCAGGGGGGAACATGAACGAGGTGGTTAAAATCGTGCAGGAATAAGTCCACTTTGCATACCCATACTGTAATATGCGTATATGCCCCCCCGTTAATGTGGAGTTGATAATCTAACGATGTAGGATGAGGATCTCCTCCCGCGGTGACCGGAACTGCGCCTATGCTCGCGCCGGAAGTACCGCTGGCACATGTAGTAATATAAATTGTAATGCCCTTACGGTGTGTTCTTCTAATTCCTTTTTCATTCTGACTCCTTTATTCGAAAAACGAAATAAAAAAAAAATGAAAAATAAAATAAAAACAAAGACAGACGAGATTCTTTTTTCTATTTCTTTTTTTACGATCCGCACGAAAATTTGCATTTTAAATTGCTCCTACCAGGAATCGTGGTACACGCCATTGTTGTGGAAATGACGAAATTTATTTTTAATGCTAATCGGAAACCAGCTGACTGCAGTTGTTTCACTAAGGTGACCAGTACAGCGTGATTCAACAAATTCTACATACAAAAAATCCTGTGATAATTTATGGTCAGTTATCGAAATTTAGCGACAACCTAGTCACTCTTTTGCTGATAACTTGATCCAAAAATTTTGTTTTTCAATTTCCCTCATTCACACGATGAAGAATTGCTTTCCGAAGAAAATGAGACGTCGGTAGACATAATCGGATCAACCGTGTCTCTGAAACCTTACGTCAAGTGATTTTTGAAATAGTCAAATTTCGATCTGTAATGAACTTTGGACAAGATAATAATGATTATTGGAATATGGAGTATCTGTTGAATCACGCCGTACCAACAGACACGATTTACCATTCATCGAGTGCGAATCAAAGGATTAACTTGCTTTTTTTTATGCTCGAACCGATTCCGAACGTCGCTACTTAATTCACCTCAAAGCCGAGATTTTCGGTTCCGCAGTGACCACTGGACGCTGTAACAATGGACATAATTGACCGTCGTTGGTATTATTATATCGTCCTTGTCACACTTTGCGCTTTTTTGTCAGCCCTCGGCTATTATTTTCATACTAAACTTTATCGTAACAGCTGATTTCTAAACGTTACGTATTCGGGGATTATAATACAAGTGTCAGACACGTCCTTCTCGGAATGTGCGAGACACCCAACGACGGCGTAAAAAATTGATTTAGCCTTCTAGCCGATAGTTTGAAACAGAAATATTAACACGACTGACAGACAGGCCACTTTAATTACGACTTTTCGTTTTTTTCCCCCGAGATAATTCGTGGGCGTTATACCGGATGTGTTTGAAAAAAACGCCAATTATCTCTCAGTGTACGAATAAAAAAACACCTCAATTACTCGAAGCTTCCTACACACGGAGGCCAAAGGATCGCCTCGGCTTTCTTGAGTCAAAAAGGAAATTCGCAGGGAAACAGATTCGACCGTGTTCGAGGTGGAAGTTAATACGACTCCGAGGCAGGGTACAACCTCGGCTATTTTGCTTTTATTCGTTTAGGCTACACGTATACAATAAACATCGACGACTACGGAGTACGGCTACTGCATCGGCTACCGGTGCAGCCTCCCTCGAAGAAAACAATGCGGCATTGTCCCTGCTGCACCGCCGGACCTGCTGGAGCTTCAACCACCTCTGCTAAATCATAGCACCATATTAAACGGGCGCCTCTAGGCTTCGATATCGCGGAGATTTCAATACTCTCGAAATCGATTCCCCGTTAGGATACTAGAATATTCTGTGGTAGCCAAAACGCAGGATCTTTTCCTGGATTGAAGCCAGAGTCCGGATTCTTGTTGCGAGATGTACGTCAAAGACTCTAAAACACGTTGAGAGGTCGCAAAAAAAATATGGATTCCGAAACGGAATATGGATCCTTGGGACACGGAGACCAGAAGACGGGTCACGACGCCACGTGTGCGGCCACCGCACGCCGTTCCGGATCGTCTCTAGGCTCACATAGAGGAGACCGAGAAGCCACACCCAACGATACGTGCGAGAATAAGAAGAATGGGAAGATGATCTCTAACCGTTTCCAAATGATTTTTAATGCGGATTTCTTTGCTAAATACATTCACCTATATCAATGTCTGCAAATATCCAATCCGAATCTGATTCTTTAAGTGTTCTAGTCCGGGCCCAACGGTGATAATCTGTCAAAATCATTCAATTGCTCATCTCAGAATGAGAGTAATAAGTGTCACGAAAAGTCAAGATTGATGAGAAACCTGGAAGTTGTCATCGGACCAAACTAACATCAAATATTGCACGATATGTACTCGGACTACTCTTTTTTCGAAGTTCTCAATTGATGATGAAGCCTTTTACGAATATTTGAGTACCTCAAAAACTGATTTTCACCACTTTTTAGATTTCAAAATGTAACTGGCGATGAAATATTTATCGAATCAACTTCTAGTTTCACAGATATCTTCGTTGATGTATCATAAACAGGTCCACATGAGCTTTTTTAGGTCTGGTCACTGAATCTAGATAAATTATTTTCATATTTATGAAAACAAAAAAAAAACGACAAAAGAAGTGCCTTTTTTGGGGGAAATGATTGTTTCAAACTTCATTCCTGAGAACTTTTGTCACTGTACAACAAATTCCTCACTTGAATCTACTCGTCTTTCTATTCTGATGATGAAAATAAATTGGGATTTGTGTAACTCAAATACTTCATCCGGTACCAATTCCAGCGGAGGGTTCTTCGGAGGCCTTTTAGGTTCATCGCATCAAATTTTCTGTAAAAACTTGCAAGACAAAGTTGCGTTGAAGAATTTTTTCTCATAATCCTCTTTATTTTGTGCATTGAAAAGAATTATGCGACGACCGTGAGTAGGTACAAAGATATGATCTGAAAATGCGAGGCTCGGGTCAGCTGCGGGACGTGCAATAATAATTAATTCACGCGGAAGTAGGCAGCAGAATTTCAGTCGAGTTGAGGTATGTGCCGCGTATGTAAGAGGAAGATCAAGCGCGCTGAGTTCGTAGCTTGTCTTGTGAACACGGTTTCAAACTCCGGGTTTCTGATGATCCAGATGATCTGAATGCCGGGTAACAGCCGCCTGCTGCATTTATATCCTACTTAAGCCGCGGTTCGTCCTCGTGGGAACGGCTTTACAGCTCGCCGTGATTCGCTTCAACACTCTGCACCGTAATTTTCAACGGTTAATCAAACCCAAGCCGATCCTATTCCTATTGCCACGGGACTGAGGAAAACACCAAGAATCGGAACCGCATGATCGGTATCTTAGAATAAGACAATCGGAAGAAAGAAACAACCTGATTCCGAGTTACGCTGCCGATGTGCCGGCCTTTGAACTTTCCGTTTTTTTTTTTGTGCTCTAAAGTGATCAGAATTCAATTTGAATTTATGGATATCGAACGACGAATTCGTGGTCAGTGAACCAAAAAACTTACGGCTATAACCGTTTTGCATCAAAATAGGTAGATTTTAAAAATTTTCCAACAGCATATTGGATTTGCTATTTCGAATTTTGCAAATCTAACGGTAGATTCGTGATCAGCGACGCAAAAAACTTTCCGATACCGATTTTTAAGCAAATCTGTTAATCGGTTGTCAAGATGTGTCATTTTTCACTTATTTTTTGGAATCTTGTTATTCGGATTATTCTAAAACTATCGAATCGATCAATTTCCTCTTTTTTTTTTTGAAAATAGAGTAACTGGAGGTTGAAAATGAGTGTACAAACATTTTAATCCTCATGAAGCCAAAGGTCTACGAAACTCGTCATCGAACACGAAGCGAAGTACTAAAAATTGGTCGAGTCAACAAATTTTTTATTCCAAATAGAGAATTATTTGGAATGTGAATTTATTCAGGTAGTTTGATTTGAAACATTGATCTGGGGAGTCAAAAATATGAATAATATAATTATTTTAGATAATTTATTTAGATATTTGTTCAGGATGAAGAAATCTATCGGGACTAAATAGAAATTTAGATAAAATTCCATTTCACCCTTACTCTTCCTTTGAAGATATCCTATGATTTATTGTTATAATTACATTTTTCATAATTCGATACCTTATAACGTTTTCTACACCATTTGGTGCTCAATTTTAAATTGCCTAATCATACTTTCAGAAGAAAGTCACATTTGCAAATAATTCTAGGCAATTAAATCAGCATAACGCCTCTGTTTTTCTTCAAACAGTCTTATCAGCTAGATTCCTGTTCAATTGGGGATACAAAAATACCTACATAAAGCAACAAAAAATTGGATGTAAGGCACCAATTGGTTGGAGCAAATGGTAGGAACCTAACACCTGTTGGTGCCTAAATAATGTGAAGATCGACACCGAATGATATGAATACTTCTATACAAGTTTTACAGTGTCACATCATGCATTAACACAGTGTTCCTTTCGTCACCACATTCTCACAGTGTATAAGAATGTCGAGAATATTGATAAAAATCTGGAGAATCTATGGAGAGTTAGAGAAATCCAGGGGTGAAAATCCATAGAATTAAGGGGACCAGTACAGCGTGATTCAACTAATTTTCCCTACTCCAAAAATCATGAATGTCTTATCCAAAGTTCATTTCATTACACATAGAAAAATTGACTTTTTCAAAAATCACTTGTCGCAAGGTTTCAGGCACACGATTGATCCGATTGTGTCTATCGAGGTCTCATTTTTTGCGGAGAGCGATCCTCCATAGTATGAATGAGGGAAATTGGAAAACAACATTTTTGGACCAAGTTATCAGCAAAAGAGTGATTGGATTGTCGCTATATTTCGATAACTGACCATAACTTATCACAGAATTTTTTTTTCTCAGTTCCCCTTATTCACATGATGGAGAATTGCTCTCCGAAAAAAATGAGAGGTCGAGAGACATAATCGAATCAACCGTGTGTGTAAAACCTTACGACAAGTTATTTTTAAAAAGTCGGCTCCCTTAAGAAAAAAGAAAAAGAAGAAGAAGACATTCTGCATCGTGTTTCATCGAATGATGTCAAAAATGTCAAAGACTGAATTCAAGAAATTCTCCAAATAATCTGATTAAGAAATTTCTGAAGTCTTGGAAATTTGGTTGTACGAAACGACAAAAAAGTGTCTTTATCATCTTCCCAAATCCCATAAATCAAATTGAGCCTAGTTTTCAATTAGCGTAAGCCTGTGTACACCGAGGCCGTTGGCGCGTGTCTCATTTCTCGCGTTCGTGTATCGAGTGGCTACCGTCTGGTACAAGGCATGAGTACACCCAGAGGTAACATGCCTATACCTAGTCGTATACGGGCACTGGCTGTGCAGCAGCACGAGTGAAATTATCGCACGTACAAGCCTTGACGAAGAGCGCGACGACGTTGCGTCCCCGTCCGCGGCGTGTGTCGCGTTTCTTCTGCCCGTGTTTACCTCAGCGTGGGCAGTGCGCGTGGCAGCAGTCCGCGTCTGGTACCGGACTCCGCTTCTTCGGAACCTCATCCTCGAGTCCGTCCCTCCGCTCTCCTACTCGCGGAGAGGAACTGCGGGTCAGAGCCTCCCAGCCGTGAATACGTGGAGCGAACACGACGGAGACGAGTGTAAGACGTATGAAGACGCCGTGGCTCGTGCCCAGAAACCAGTGGCGTAACGCTGACCAGCGATATCACAATTTCGCGAAGATCGCGGCCGTTCCTTCGCGTCCGATCGGGAAGGAGCTGGAGGAGCGCATCGGCAACGCGGTTTCTGACCGTCTGGAAGGACCAGCGGGGATTCCGCCCGGGTTTTGCTGGATACGAGTCGGTTTTCCGCACACGGGAGAGTTGATACTGCGCCGATGTGTTGATAATGAGAAGCGGCCCGGCATCGAGCGAAACGAAGTAGCCTAGCTTATGGTCGGGTGGTGCCCGCGGAGCATAACAGCTCGCCGACCATAACGCCACGAGCCATCATATCCTCTGGATCCACCCGCGCTCACCGCGTCCTCAAAACACGCAGTGGTACCAGACTTACACGTGTGGAGGTTGCGGACACCGCGCGAACCGTTCCTCAGGAAAGAATGAAACTAGGTGGACGCGGGGGGAACGACTTCCGCGAACCAGATCGTCCGGTGGAGATATATCAGGTGGAGGAAGGACCGCGGTCATTGTGGACTGTGTCCACCGCGCGATGCCGAGGCAGGAAACGCAGCTAGGGGGCCGATGCCGATGCGGCGAGAGGAGAGGAGAGATTCCGAGTTTGGATAATCGTTGCGAAAGCAAACCTTTCCTGTCCAACTTCCACGTGCATGCGTCAAAACGCGGATGGCCCATTGTCTCGCCGAAAGAATCGCGCTCGGCTCGTCAGGTGTAGCGAAACATCGCATAATTGACACGAGGACTCGAGCTGGACTTGGGCAATACGTCTCTTCACCGAAATCATACTCGAGCCTCGAATCGGATGTCACTGGTTTTATAAAAAAGAACCGACGCTCTTACGCACGCTTGACGTGATACAATTTTCTACACGCCGATTTCCCAAGTTTCTAACTTTCCAGGCTGTGTCTTTCCGATCGTCGCCATCTTGCGACAACTGAGTGTCAAGCACGGAATACGAGGGACAAATTAATCGAAATTATTGCGAATTAAATGAAATGTTTCAAATTAAGAAGAATCAATTCGCATTAGAAGAAATGTTTCGAATTGAGAAGAATTGGAAAAAATCGAATTAAATTGACGAAATTAGATCTAATTGATTTGGATTAGGCGAACTTAACGATTATTATTTTGTATTAATCGAAACTAATTCGAATTGACATGAATTGAATTAATTCGCGAATTAACGCGAATTAACGCGAATTAATTCAAATTTAAAAATTTACGTCACAAGCCCGGATCGAGTCATTTCTCCCCCTCGACGGAATCTGAAAATCTGACGGCCGTTGCGGAGCGACGGTAAGCGAGGAGGCAGCCATCGTCTATTGGGGCGAGGGGAACGCACCTGACCGGATGCGGATCGTCACAGTGACCGGTTCGAAGTCGTTCCGTTCCTCCTTGGCCGGAGAGGGTTGGCCCTACGCTGGCAATTTCTCTCGACGATATTAAACTCGCCGATATTTGTGGATGGATAGAGACGCGCGGGGGTGGATCGCGATCTTCCGCTGCGAGGATCCAGACGCGGATATGAATTCCGCAGGGTCTTTACTCTCCACTCCGTTGCGGAGGCTGGCCTCCAGCGATACCGTATAACTTAATATCGCAATATCTAAACAACTCTATATTATTAATACAGCAGTGGTCTGCATTACGCGAAAATTTGTATATAATGGTGCTATGTACATATATAATGCCCGCGAGGGGGCATCGCGAGCCAGGGACCCTCCGTGCACGTACATAATCCCGATGTCATAAGATAACCGCAACCAATAGCAACAATTGTATGGAAATCTATACACCGGTGGAGAAACTATATCTATCTATCTATCTATCTATGAATGAAGACACTTTCATTTAGCAAACGGCGATCTAATAACCCGCGGGTCCAGCTGCGCCCACAACCAGCCGGAAAAATCTAAAAATCTTCCGGCTCTGGTTTCAGAAATTACTAGAAAAGACGTTTAAAAATTAGGGACGAATAAATTTCGCAAAGTTAATTCGCTTTTTGAAGAGAGTAAATGATTGATCCTATTATGAGATATTCATTGGACTGATTCTAGAGCTTGAGGTCATTGGAATAATGGAAATGACACGAGAAGCACTATGGAAATGTCAAAAACGTGGTGTTTGATCTTTTTTTTACGAAATTTTACGGTTTTGGAAGAATAAAAGCGATTTTCAGACGTTCTTCGTGTGAATGCTAGAAACTCTTGGAACAAGACTATGAGCCAGCTGTTTTGAATTTTTCAAATCTGACTTCAGATTCTTGATCAGCAGTTAAAAAAACCTTTGAGGACCAATTTCCATAAGATTTTGAACGTTTTTAGTGGTTTCCCCCGGCAAATGGGATCCGTCATTCTACATTTCGCAAAACTGACGTCAGATTCGTGATTATAGTGACTCAAAAAACGTTCTAGTACCAATTTTCTTCGAAATCGAAATGTTTTTAGTTATTTTCGGAGCATATCGAATGCGCAAAATTAAAATCTTGCAAAACTGACTCCAGATTCGTGATCAGTGATCCAAAAAACCGTTTAATACCAAATTTCATTCAAATCCGTTGATCAGTTCTCAAGATATCGTAATTTTTATTCGATTTTTCGGAATTTAGTTACTCAAATAATTCGGAAATTACCAACTAAATTGATCAAAGCCAGAATCTAATCAATTCTAATTGTCAGTAGGGGAACTTGAACCTCCTAAAACCCTGAAAACTCTTTTCCGAAGATAATTTTTTTTAATTTTGGAGGAATCAATCCTAATTACTCGTTTTTTCGATGATGTCAGAGCGATACGAATCAATCAACTCTCATTGCCAGCTCGTCTCCACCTATACCCACACGAGCTGTATTTCAGAACCGTGTATCGAGTCTGAGTCCTGAACAGGAAATCTCAGACGCACCCACTGAAACACCCAGACTCGATTTAATGTCTCGCTTCCTTTGGCCGGAGTGCGTAAAGGGGCGAGACTCCGCTATGATTCTAGTTGTAGAAATATCCCCGTCCGCTGACAACCGATATTTATCTTCATACCCTAACCCCCGGTTGGCAGGGAACGCATACGAACTATATGAACGTTTTTAATTACAGACTAAATTCTTTTTCGGAATCATATCTCTAGCGATGATTCCGGAACCTCTAAAAGTCGTTCGTTCCTCCCGCAGAAGCAGGCATAATATTTCCGCTCATTTCCGTCGTTGGTGTCGTAAAACACCGGCCGTTGTTCGTTGGGGGTTGCATATTCATTTTTCCGGTCGGTTCTTACGATCTGCAAGAGGACTAAAACGAAACACGAAACACGAAACACAGAGACTCGGGGACCAGAGTCCGCCGTTTGCTGCGCGAAAAAACATCCCTTACGCCGCAGCAATCCCTTGTGCTACATATGTATGAGGGATTTTATACAATTCCAGAGAGGCGCTGTTTCATTTCGGGCAGCATATATTTTTTTAGTATCACGGATGTATTTTTTCAGCAATTTCTCTGCCGAATTAAACGAGGACCGCAAATTACTCGAAACCGCGTCATTATTACTGACCGTGCGCTAACGAGCCAGAAACTCGAAACTTATGGAATATCGGAATGAAACAGATCACGCTGCACCGCTGCACCTCGCAATCCCTGCACATACCAGTAAATACCACCGATTTTTCGCTTCTCTGTAAATTAATGAGCGATGCCAGAGGTTTTTTGAACCTCCCGTTTCTCTTCTTCCAGTGAACAGAGGAAATTATTGTAATCAGACCGAAAATTGAAAGTTCAGTTTCACTGGATCTCCACGTTTTCAGGTCCAAAGAATTACGTCTGGGTACTTGATGATACTGATGTCAAATTTTTGTCGGACGATATAAGTTTTCTAAACTCAGAACTGATTGGATTTTGGTTTTTACCCATTCAGTACTTTTTGAATCATTTGAATGACAAAATTCCGCAAAATACAATAAAAATTACGATATATCTTGAGAACGGATCAACAGATTTTAATGAAATTTGGTACATCATGGTTTTTTGGGTCACTAATCACGGATCTGAAGTCAGATTTGCGAAATTCAAAATGGTGGATCCAATTTGCTCCGCAAAAAAACTGAATACATTCTAAATCTCACGAAAATTGTTACTCGAAGGTTTTTCGAACCGTTGATCAAGAATCTGAGGTCAGATTCGCGAAATTCAAAATAGCCAGGAACTAAATAAATGATGGTAAGTTTAAATACTGGCCCATAGTCAGCCCAAACCCTTTTGTTTATCCAAAAAGTCGATATATCGTTCTCAAAATCACAAAACAACGGAACATCGTTAATATTTCCGTTATACTCGTTTGAA
>JAFFZH010014264.1:0-19692 GCA_018420115.1 Euura saliciscinereae
AAGTAATGCAATGCGGCGCGCGCGTAGCGCGCGCGTGCAATGCTAGTTCTATATAAATTTCCACTTATCGAACATCATTCCGTATCGAACATCGCCTACTATTACCTAATTTATTCTTTCTCTCTATCCTAGATCCTGACTTTTCTTTACAACATACAGAGTATCACGAAAATACGTTCTTAGGTGAAAAAAAAAATCAGCCTAACAGAATAAAAAAAAGTTATAACATGAACTCGGCCTGTATTTTGGTGACACTCTGTAAGGTTTCAAATTGATCCGCATTTTTTCTTGTCCCTGTATCGATGTGCCTATATCCTATCACAAGATTATGCATACTATAGTATGTTATATTAAAAAAAAAAAAGTTTCAAGATAATAACTAATTTTAAAACGGTAACGGAATTATAGTTTGATAATTATATATCTTGGATATTAGAACGCAAGGAACATCGGAACGTGTTTGAATTATAATATCGACAGAGTATATATACGTGTGATAAAACATCTATTGAAAATATCGATGTACTAATTATCATATATGAAATGTAATGTATGTATGGACGCTGTAAGTCTGTAATATAATAGTAATTAATTAATCAAAATATTAATAACAACACGAACGAATTTTACGATAAAATAATAATAAATCTTATACAACCGCGAGTTTGCAAATTCGTTTTTCTATACATAAATATCGCATAATTATACCTGTACGTGTTTTACTATGTAGCTACCTAGACTCGACCAACGTTATACGGTATACGTAACTTAAATCATTACTTCGATGCATCATCAACGTATATTTTTTTATCCTCAATAATCTCTCTTTCAACTTTCTACTCGAGTTTAATGACTAGAACGTCTAACAGCGAGTCATTATTTTCCTTAAAAAATACAACAAAACTAAAGAATATCAAAGTATCGTATAATCAGCGAGCTAAAATCGTCTAAAATCCACTTTCGTTTTCGCATTATAACAGCAAATAAGGATATTGCTAATCTACCCCAGAAACCGAAGTCAGAAAATCAGGAAGACGGGCTGGCGGACGGATTCGGACAAATCGTCGATCAATTGGCTTGCTCGGTGCTCTGCGCCTGTTTCTCTATCTTCCTAGCCAGTTCCGGGCTCATATGAGGATGTGGAAACGGAAGCACCGGCTTTCTGAGCAGAGTCGGTTTCACCTTGACCTGCGGTTTGAAGGAGGAGACCTGGTGACTGCCCCCGGTGAGATGCATGTCTGCAAACTTTGCCGCGATCTTAGGCGTCGATCTCGGAGGCAGAGGCGATCTCATCGGGGTTTGGACCTCGTTTCCGATTATCTGAGTCGAACTGGCCGACCTCGCTATCGGCAAGGACCCGAAACCCTCCACAGAATCGGACTCCTGAGTCGTGCGACTCTGGTGGTCATCCGAGTCCTTAGGTTTTCCTACGCAGCCCAAGTCCACGGAGGCAGCTGCTGAGCTCTTGGTGTTCTTTTTGAGAGTGCATTGGTTCTGTTTGGCAAATCTCTCAGCGGCGGTGCTCATGTCCGGAGACTCCGGTCCACCGTTGGGCGAAGTAGCTGCTTCGGCACGACTCGGCTGACTCGGAGTTATAATGCAGGGTGTCGATTCCTCGTCGGAGCTACTGAGGCTGCTGGAGGAAACGGACTTGTTGTCCACGTCCTGTGCCGAAAGGGGAAGGTCCATGACTAGATCCGGGGTGTGCTTTTGTCTCATTTCCCTAAACTCTTGCTGCGACGAGCGGAAGGATTTTATACCAGCCGCAGGGAGCCCGGGGTTCAGGTGGGTCTGGGAGGTCGCTCGTCTCTGCCAGAGTTCTCGGTTGGCGGAGAAGGTGGTCTTCTCACTCTCCTCGTTTCCATCCTGGGAATCTTCGTCGTCCGTGACTTGGGCCTGGAGCGAAATCTGCGAAAGCGTCGACGACGGACTGTTTTGCACCTCTCCGCCCATGCTGTGCGACTTCCAATGCTGTCTCCTGCAGAGTCCGGCGCGTTTTGCTACCTCCAGTTGATCGTCGGGCTGAGAATGATGACGGATACTCGGTCGGGGCTCGCTCTGCACCGATAGACTAGTGGGATCGGTACGATCTTCTTGATTTTCGTAAATTTCTTGTACAACCAATGACGGTATCGCGTCCATCTGACCGTCCTGAGAGGGAGAGACGTTCGCGACCTCTTCAACAGCGATGCCATCCTCCGGAACTGGCCTCGAAGACGATTCAGGCTCCTGTTGGAACGAGAACTTGGAAATTAGTAAAAGATTCAGGATCGGTTTTAGGGTATTTTTCATTCCCTCCGCAAGTACAAAAAGAGCTGAAAGAGTTTCGTCAGCTCTGTCTTTTTTTAATGTGATTTATTGTGGTTGCGTCGGATGTTCGGAGTGGATGAGTGAGTGATTGATGGTCAGAGAGAGATAGAGAGAGTGGGGTGCAGTGTTTATTTATTTACGTTTTAGTCGAAATGAAGATGAAAAAAAAAATACCACCGGACCACCGCATAATGCTTAGAGACGTGGATAGATAGATAAATAGGGAGAAAAGAGTAATGAAGCAGAAAACCCATTTACATTCTGCATAAGTTTATAACATATATATATATATACACCGTCACGACGGAGGAATGGGGAAGGCTTTTTATATCGCCTTCGGCGAACTGAACCGCTGCAGTGAGAGTGTACGAAAAAAGACTTAAGCCGAGAGAAAAATCGACCTTGCATAGTGGACCTGGATTTGGTAGTTTATAGCCATAAGTCATGTCACATGGTACTAAGTGGCGCAGTTCCCCATCGCTTTTTACACCCTTGGACTTCATGTATATTGCATCATGTGATGGCCCATTGTATCCCCCGCGCAATTTATTCATTGCCTAAAATGTTTGCAGTTTTTTTTTCACATTCCTTTGTACGTCGATTGCTATCGTTGAAAATCTGAGTTATGCAAAAACTGGATCATTTTGAAAGATTAATACATGTTCTACTTGTTAACTGATTTTCAAAATCTTTTCTTTTTTTTTTGCCAGAAAGCAGAAGCATGAAGCTTGAATTTAGCTTGAAAAGTTAAAAAATCTCAATTCGCCGCTATTACAAGAGAACTCGGTTGTTTAACTCTATTATTGTACCCAGTAATTATTATGAGACAGCTCAGAGATAAACCGCTGCAAATCATGGTTGATAGATGGCCTCCAGCCAACAGTGGAAACCGTGGGTTTACAAGCTAATTAGTTTTACTCTAATATAGACACCAGGAACAAGAATATCAACACTGCGTCAGTTTGGAGATACTGAGTAGTTTTCTGGCATCATTTCTTCAGCAACAATAATAAACAAACCGCTTGACTGCAGTGTGAAGATATTTTGGAATCGAAAGTCAAAATGTGAAATTTTTGAAACCACTTTGTAATTATTGATGTTGAATAGCGAATGAATAAAATGGTATTTCGAAAAGTGGGAAATGACTGTAATTTGGTCTGTTCAAAAAATAGTAATCCCTGTGGAAGAAACAGAAGCCAAAGTCTGCAAAGCTACAAGAGCTCTCCAACATCCTGTTCCTTTTTGATCACATAAAAATCTAAATTTATCGACTAATATTATCATTTTATTATAAATAGAATTTTTTGCAATAAAAAAAATAATGTCACACTACGAATACACCAGTCTACACATAGATAATATTTACGACTAAATTCATGCATGTCTATAACGTGAAACAAAAATTCTACACATGTGATGCGTGTGGATTAAAATTATTCCTACTTGAACATCAGTATATAATATAAACACCATAGTGCTGCTATGTCTAAATACTTTAACTGATTCTTAGAAAATCAAAAATTATAAATAATTAAGTAACTAATGTATATCCAAGTCTGTGTTTATCAACCCACGTTATTTTCTGACTTTTACGCGATCGTTTATTAGCCTCCAGTTTAGTATTGTCATTAAATTTTATGAATTAGAATATCGATTATCTGTACAACAATTTGAATTTTTTTTTTTTTTTTTTACAGGGATGAAGTATGTATGCGGTATAAGTACGTTAGTCGCGAAGTGCATATCAGCATGGGATGGCTTTTGCATAATGATTTGATTATAAAATTATATGTACAGTCTTGGTAATCGTTGTCTTTCATCATCATCATCATCATCATCATCATCATCATCATCATCATACATGTACTACTCACCTAATAATCAAGAATATCCCATCGCCTAATAGAAGAAGTCTGTATCCCTCAATCTGCGTGGTTTCCATTCGTCTCGTCAACAACAGACTGAGATTGTTCTACAGGACTCTATGGGATTCACAAACCAACCGAACTGTCAAATCAACACTCTTCCAATGATGACAAAAAAAAAAAACGAAAAATAAAAATAGTCCAAACACACAAACACGACGGTCAAGAGCTTGACGCAGCACACGACGGACGACGTATAGTAATTTACGATAAACGAACCAACACTGCAGTTTTCTTGACATTATAATCAATAAACATTCAATATTCGCTCTATATTGTCCGGTTAATTGTTGTTATTAATTGTTGTTAATTTAATATTATACGTTCATTCTTTTTTCTTTTTATTAATCGTACAATTATTGTTGTTTTTTTTTTCTTTTTTGTTTTTAGTTTAGAAGAAGAGAAGAACTGTTATCGATTTTTTTTTTTTGAAGAATGTTAATTAATTCATACACTGTTGATATAGTGTTTTCGTTTTTATTGAGTTTTAGTCACGTTTTAGAAACGTCACGAGGAAGAATTAAGAAACGTGTCTACGACGCGGGTAAACCTTCGGACACAGAACTAAACGTAAATCTGTAAAAACAAGAATAAAAACCAATACCCGGATATTAAAAAAGTTAAAGATATAGTCTCTGACAAGAATAATTAACAGTCAATATTTAAACGTCGGTTGACTTTTAGGATCTCATAAATCATTTGATGATTAACGTTACATAAACAGATTCCTGTGTATGATAGATGAGCATTTTACGACGCTATTTAAAACAATCAAGAAATCGGATCATGTCAAGTGGAAAGAAGATGAAAGAAAAAAAAAGAATAATAAATAAATAAATATCAATCACTCGTGTAAAAATCTATACAGCTAATGTTGAGGTGAAATGAAAGTCACGTGACCTCGATATGATTTACACTTGGAATTTTCAAACGCTATTTTCTCAGCCAAAAGACATTCGATTGATGTGAAATTGATATCAGTGACGTAGAAAAACTGAATGAAGGGCCTGCCAATCGTGGATTTTCGAAAATCGAGACGTAATAACAGTTTTTTAACAATATTGTTCTGTAATCCAAGGAAGTGCTGCCTCTCTCCACGAGGGGCAGCACCTCCTTGGGTTACGGAACAATATTGTTACACAAAATTCTGATTATGTCTTTCGATATGCGAAAATCCACGATTGGCAGGCCCTTCATTCAGTTTTTCTACGTCACTGATATCAATTTCACATCAATCGAATGTCTTTTGGCTGAGAAAATAGCGTTTGAAAATTCCAAGTGTAAATCATATCGAGGTCACGTGACTTTCATTTCACCGTAAGAGAGCAGATTATTAAGACAAAGAACAATAACAAAAATTCAGAATTTAAACCAATTATATAAAGATAAAACAAACAAACAGTTGTTGCGTGTCGTACTATATAATGAATACCGCATATCTCTATATATCAAGTTATATATTTTTTTTGTTGTAAATATTAGTTTTAATGGTAAGTATTTGTGTGAATATAAAATATAGGCAGCACAAGAAGACAGAAAGAGACGAATATATATAGGCAACATGCACCAAAATTACATACAAAAACGTGTATTTTCGTTTTTTTTCTGTTTTTTTTTATATGTATATATATATTCTTTTTATTTACAAAAAAATTATTACCACTATTATTATTATTATTATTATTATTATCATCATCATTATTATTTATGTATTCTAGAATCTATGTAATGTACCTCGAGGGAGTATAATATCGCTACCTCTATACTTCTTCTAACTAGTATTATATATATATAGAATCTAATATAATATTTGTATATATATAAAAAACAAGACAAAAAAAAAACGGAATTTGAGCAACACATTTCCTGTTTTATATTCAACGCTCCCCCCCTCGAATCTCTTCTTTTTCTCTCTCTCCTTTTCTCTATTTATTTGTTTATTAATTTGTTACTTATTCTTTTTTTAAAAACAAGACTCTATAATTGATAAAAAAAAAGAACCGCATAAATATACAAGGTATATGATTGAGTTTCAATTCAGTAGTCAGTCTTTTTCGAAGTCGTCATTAAAAGTATAATAATAATAATACGTATAGTATGATATATGTATATAATGTGGGATATCGTTGTTTTTTTTTCGTTTCATGAGAGTTGATAATATGCTGATATAACACAGATAGTTTAAAAAAAAAACGAAAAAAAATGTCCTTAAAATATGTTCTAAGCAACTTTTGAACAGTAAATTAGGCATTTAATCGAATCGAATAACTAAACTGCGGTAAAATACTAAGCGAAGGGCGTGACTATGTGTATATTTGCAGGTGCGACGTGCAGCAGCGTAAAAGTTGTGCGTAAAAAAGCAACAGTTTCAAATATCGTAACATATATGTATATATGGGGCATTCCATGCCAAATCGACCTGCCGGTGACCCTCGACCTCTCGGATCTGGTCCGTGATTTTTTTCGTCATTCTTCCGACTCTAAATAGCAACGAACTTTTTTTTCTGATTTTTCAAAATAAATTTGAGCGCGTGGTGAATTTTCGAAGTTTTTTTTTCAACACCTCGATGGCTGTAGCCGAAAAATCTAGAAAAATTCTCAAAAAGCCTTTGGCCAAAATGAAAATTTTTCACCCAAATTGCATAATGTCCAAAGTGTTCCTTCGACCTGATTTTCAGATTTATCGATGGAAAAATTACTAAAGAATAATTGGTGTGGAGATCAATGCACCGTGAATTTATTGAATCACAGTAAATCATGAATAAAAGTAAGATAAAAATAAAAAAATTAATAAAATAGATAAAAGATAAAAAATCAGGTCAACTGAAGAGCTTGGACATTATGCAATTTGGGTAAAAAATTTTCATTTTGGACATGCGCTTTTTGAGAATTTTTCCAGATTTTTCGGTTACGGCCATCGAGGTGTTGAAAAAAAAACTTCGAGAATTCACCACGCGCTCAAATTTATTTTGAAAAATCTGAAAAAAACATCTCGTTGCTATTTAGAGTCGGAAGAATGGGACAAAAAATCACGTACCAGATCTGAGAGGTCGAGGGTCACCGGCAGGTCGATTTGGCATGGAATGCCCCACATATAGTGTATTGAATCGATCGGTGCGTCGCTGATTTACTGTACCTTAAACGATACTCGTTCAATTATCGACAAAGTTTAATCAAATGTTCTAAAAAAATAGAAAAATAAAAACGCTGCGAAAGAAACTTTGTTGAAATTGAACCAAAAGTATCGATCGGCAACAATGACCTATCCGAAGTAAGCGCGTAACGTCGACCAGACAAGAACATCAAGAACATAAAAAGAACAACAACAAGAACAAGAGAAAAAAAACTATATAGAAACAATAAGAAAAAAAAAAACACAGAATAACGTCAAGTGGCAGGTGAAGGGCACGTTATTTGCTATACGGTGGTTTCCAATACCTCTCGGCTTATGATGGGTTGCGAGTTTGTCACGCACACAGCTATGCCAGACACCAGAGCGTTTGATTCCTGCTGTTTTTGATTCGTCCCATTCGTCGTCGCCACTGCGCACGATGATCCCGTACCGGTCGAGCTTGACCCAAGCAGGGGAGAATTCCCACTGGACAGTGCGCTGTCCGCCGAGCTAGAGGCTCTTCTTCGTATCGATTCCTCGCTCGACGATTTTAGAAGCTCTTTATCTCTGTCTCTGTCTTCGTCCCTTCAGAAAAAAATAACGAAGGCGATTAGATCACGGAAAGAATGTGTTCGATGCTTTCCGTTATTCGGTCTTTGTCTCGCTCACTTTATCTTAAGCATCACGTATTTGTCTGGTATCAGTCCCTCTCTCCCACCCAGGGCTCCCCGCCACCAGTCGTTGCTGACTTGGGTGTACAGCGTGAGAGTGTCTCCTTTTTTGAAACTCAATTCCCTCGCCGATCTGGCGTTGAAATCGAATTGTGCAGTCGCCTCGAGGTTCTCGGATTCTGTTTAAAAGTAAAATCGTCAAAAAGATTCGAGAGTTATGAAGCGCGTCAATGAATGAGTGAATCTTACCGTCTTCGGATGGGTAGACCTCGGAATCCATATCCTCCTGCACCTGGTCAGTCGGAGAGTCACCGACGTCTCTGAAGATGATAAAAAAAATTGGAAATCAATCTCCGATATCAGAATCATATAATAAAATGAAGAACCGATACTCACGCATCGTCGGGTTCCCTGCTGATGTACTTCTCGTATAAAATACCGCCGATATCGTCAGGGAATATTTCCTCGCAGAATAGAATTATATTTTTTATGAGATCGTTCACTTGATTTTGATACTGTACTTGGTCCTTGTCTTCGGGAACCGGAACCAGGGTTGGTCCGAAGCATATCGCTAAGTTGTACGGATCCATCATGTTCTCGTCGGAGAATTCTGAAAGGCTGTAATAAATCAAGTTCATCAATTTAACATACAATTTTTATGGGTTTCAACTAATCAAATTGATAGAAATAATTGGACGACTTTATAGGAGGATATCTATAGTAATAGTATATGAAAATATGTCTCATGTGTGTGACGAAATATTGAATTAATTAACGGCTTGATAACGATGAAGTGACTTTTATTACTAAGATATTTAATTTTTATTTAAAAACACATATAAAAAAAAACCGTTCATGACACGATAAATACTAGATTTTTTAATTAATTAAGATCGTTGAAACTTGTTAAAGTCATTCTTAGACAAAACAAGGAAAATATTTCAATCGAAGACGTCTTTGGTGTGAAAAATGTATCATAAAGTCTTTACGAATTGATTGAAGAAAATTTTGAAGAGTTATTCAACCATTTGATACACAAAGTGGAGTTGAGAAGCGGTTTTGAATCGAATATTCGATCCAGGGATCGATCGATAGAAGTTAAAAAATATGTTTGTCTATTTTCATATATCTCGTCTTCTAAACGTAAGATCTGAGACTAACATTGTTTAATCTTAGACTCACTGGTTAAGAAACGCGAATAGATATCTCATGACGATAACAACGGGCCTCGGTAGGCTAGAGATGAGTTCCTTCATCTTCAGTACGAATTCCTGCTTAGATTCAAGCTGTGCGAGTTCCATGAGATGTTCAAAGTATATAATGGGAAAAAGAGGCTCCCTGAGTTCCCTCAAATAGAGTTTCAGAACCCCGGCTACGCTGTTGATATCAGAGGCATCGGTTACGTCGGCGAGCGGGTCTTCCCCCCTTTCGAAACACTCGCGGAAGTTATTTATCTCGACCTGTGACCCTGACACCCTGAATATCCCCTGGTGGTGGAGTCCGAACAGGTTTATCACCCTGACACAGCTCTTGACTATCAGCGGTATCTCCTGGTTCGTGCTTTCCAGGTACTCCTCCAGCGATCCGCCAAACAATTTTGGTTGACCGTTCATCTGCAGACGTCCGATCCGCTTCCGACGCGCCTGTTTCTGCTTGCTCGTTGATATCGAAGGATTTGGACTAGATGCTGAACCGTCGACCAGAGTCTGCCGGATGTATTCCTGCTTGGCGTCAAGTCGAGCGATCCTCGAGGTTCCCAGAAGGTATTCCCGGAATTTCTGAAGCGTTATAAACGTGGTTTTAGTCTTCCGGAGGCTGTAGAATGAAGGAGCCACTCACCGATAGGTAAAACTCCTCAGTTTCCTGCCGGTCCGCTCTCAGCTTGATCTGAACAGTTTCTGGTGGCCTCGAAGTCGGCATGGCATTCTCGCCAAAGTATCGCGAGCAGTCGTAGTCCTTGGCCGTCAGCATCTCGAGGAGACTCGCTTCGGCGGTTTCCAGAGTCTTCCAGACCTCTTCGGACTCCGTGCGAAGCGAGGTAACTCGCTGTTGGAGTTGGCCAAGTCTCTGTTCCATTTCTGTGTGGAGAACTTTTTGCAGTTCTGGCTCCGGCGTCTAGGGAATCCGGATTGAAAGACAGAGAATAAAGCAACGTCGACGGACGATGGCTTGATTTTCTTACCTCGTCGCCCCGTTGACCCTGGAATTCGAACTTCTTTGGGATCATGAAGGCGACGTGATGGGACTCCAGGAATCTCTGCTTGTCTGCTCTAGAGTCCAATGAGCTGATGCACGAAGATAATTGGTCGGTGTTGGTCTGCAGAGACCTTTGCCTTCCCTCTTCGGCGCTGCAGTGCATCAGCAGCGCCCTCGCGATGCAATTGTGGAATCCGAAGTCCATGCACTGTGTGAAGGAGAAGAAAATAAGTGAATAAATTCCATATGCAGACTTTTGGAAAGAGATTATTGTCTGATATCTGAATCGATAGAACTATTGTGTATTCATGAGAGAAGGAAGCCAATAATTAAAATATACTCCGGTTTTTTGTTAGTGTAATGATATCAGTGAATGGATGAGCTTACGTCAATGAGATCGGAGAGATCGTCGACAAAGTATTTGTGTATCGTTGTATTGGAAGCTTCGAGGCACAGGATGTATTCATTTCTTGCTTTCAGGGCTTTCAGCTTGGACTCTGTGAACTTACACTTTCTCTGAAAACACATGAGAAACAATATTTTAATTTTATATCAAAAGTATTCTACCGATAAAAAACTAAGAATATAGAGTACAGCCACTCTTCAAAATACTTTTTTATTCATAATTCATACAAGTTTTGCTACTATATTTTCATTGATTAAGATTTCGGCACGAAGAATAACAAAAAAAAAATCGTTAGGTATCTTTTATTATGTCTTGTTTTGTATCAGTGACATTTCCTGACCAGTGGCCACACAATCTTATTTTTATGACAGATAACTATAAAAGAAATGTAAACTGACGTTCAAAACGATATTTTTTTCCCGCCACGCTATGACGTAGCTATTCAGTACAACAAGCCCGCCATCTAGTGCCATTTGTGGAAACCCAATGGTCACTTTATACTCTTCGGAACCCCTTAAGATGAAATAAAAGTCACGTGACCTCGATATGATTTACACTTGGAATTTTCAAACGCTATTTTCTCAGCCAAAACAGATTCGATTGATGTGAAATTGATATCAGTGACGTAGAACAACTGAATGAAGGGCCTGCCAATCGTGGATTTTCGAAAATCGAGACGTAATAACAGTTTTTTAACAATATTGTTCTGTAATCCAAGGAAGTGCTGCCTCTCTCCACGAGGGGCAGCACCTCCTTGGGTTACAGAACAATAGTGTTACACAAAATTCTGTTTATGTCTTTCGATATTCGAAAATCCACGATTGGCAGGCCCATCATTCAGTTTGTCTACGTCACTGATATCAATTTCACATCAATCGAATGTGTTTTGGCTGAAAAAATAGCGTTTGAAAATTCCAAGTGTAAATCATATCGAGGTCACGTGACTTTCATTTCACCTTAATATATTCAAATATGGCGCTGAAATTGTGAATAGTGACGTAAGTTTTTTTTTATAGGAAGTGTATAAAAATGAATTTCTCCCGATTTTCAATACATTGTTTTATTATCTTGTAAGAATCGATTCAACATTGAGTCTTTGAAACAACGAAGGGATAAAAATAATAAAAGTGTAAAAATCAGTCCATCGCAATGTCGGCATGAATCGAGGAGTTAGGTGTATTACACCCAGTAAAAATAATATTTCTCAGAACGAGAAACAGAGGGATTCGTGTTGAAGACATCTCACACGTGTCTCGGCATGGTCCTAATTCTCATTCTGAGCAAGTGAAGCATAGCTTGGTGTACCATCTGCTTTACTTATTCAGAGTCTAGAGAGCAGTATCAGCAAGCGAGAAAGCAAGCAGCATTAGTCGGTTGGCGGTTTCTTTATTTTTCCATCCAAGTTTCCCGCAGCCACATTATATAAAAAAAAAAAAAAACGACCACCAACAGATGTTGAAATCTGTTAATGTCTGTTGATGGCGTCCTTTACTCATGCGGTGGGATTGAACGAGGATATAGCGAAAAGGAAGAAAACGAGAATGAAATGCTTCATAATATTTCGGGTGGTCCATTCCGGATTGAATAATAAAAATAATAACAGGCGCCATCCAGACGTGCGTCGATGAATCGCCACTGGGTCAATTCTTCGAACCAGACATTCGGTTTAATAATCAGTGCACGCCAGTAAAAGCATCTTTATAGGTGTGATAAAGAAGGAATGGGGAAAAATAATGTGAGATTGATGGGTTCCAATCATAGATTCACGTTTATATAGATTATATCATTGCTTCTACCTGAAGCTATACAGTAACGCGGGTAACAAAAAACGAGTCATAGTCCGTGTTGGTATGAACGATAATTGGCACACGGATGACGTAAATACCTAATTTGGACATCCTGCACTTGGCAAAACGGAATGACCCAAATACCTGTTCGCACTGTTCCCTCTGCATTGTGTTATTTCTCGATTTAACAATAGGGAAGTTTCCTCAGATTGAACCTCAACAAATAATCATGATAAATGGATGCGTGATGAATAAATACAATTATTAAAAACAATAAGAATTAGAGAATCAACTTCAGGTGAATGTAAACAGCAATTGAAAATGATCAATTTTCAAACGCCACGTGACGTCACACAGTACCTCGACCGCCATGATATTCTGTAGACCATGGTTGTCCGCAGCGCCGTGTGACGGTAGAACTGTGCTGTGTGACGTCACACGCAACCGGGAAATTCAAACGCTGTATTAAGAAATCTCGATTCACATGAAAACTAACTATAAACAATTACGTGCAATGTGTTTTTCATCAATTATCGGATAAGAGCATAAACTAAATTCATGAAACTTCCCTATTAGTCGTCTGCAGATCCTAACAATATTTCATTACGTCCAATAAAACGCTAGAAAAAGGAAAATGAGAAATTGTGTCACATGTCGCGATTCTCCATAAATCAGAACCATACGATTAATCGATTCACTCGTTTAATTACAGTAGATTTTTTTTTCGATTGATCGAATAATCAACTTTCCAGATTAATCAAATAATCGATCAATCAACTTCGAACCAAATATAAAACGGTCAAAGACTGATTGAAACTGTCGATCAATCGATTAACCGTGGCTCCAGATTTATCTAAACTGTCGACTAATCGACCCATCGAAGGAAAAATCTGAACAAACGAATCTAGATTAATCGATTAATCTCATCGAATTATAGTTTTCACGATAAATCGAATCGAATCGTTTTTTGCGGTGAATCGATTCATCGAATTTTTTAGTTTAATCGACCAATCGAACTGTTTTGTAGAATGATCGATTAATCTTATCGAATTATAGATTTCACGATAAATCGAATCGAATCGTTTTTTTCGGTGAATCGACTCATCGAATTTTTTTAGTTTAATCGACCAATCGAACTGTTTTTTAGAATGATCGATTAATCTTGTCGAATTATAGTTTTCACGATAAATCGAATCGAATCGTTTTTTTCGGTGAATCGATTCATCGCATTTTGTATTTTAATCGACCAATTGAACTGTTTTGTAGAATGATCGATTAATCGAATCTTTTATATCAATCATTCGATAATCGAATTTTGTAGCTTAATCGATTGATTGAACTGTTTCATACCTATATAATATATCAGTCAAATCATTTCATCGATTAATCGAAATGTTGTGGGGATTTATTAAAAAAAAAATTTTTCCAATTAATCACCTGATCGGAGTGTTTCATATCTTCAGAATAATTGATTATTAGAATCATCCGATAGATTAATCGATTAATCGAAAGAACAAGTAAACGAATTAGTCGATTCATCGAAATAGTCACTAAATCGAATTCGTCAATTAATTGTAGTAGGAAATAATCGAACTGGTCGATTAATCGTACAATCATTTAACTATAGTTTGCGAGAAAAAGTAACAAAAAAAAAAAGTAACAAAAAAAAAAAAAAAAAAAAAAAAAATAAAGAAGTGGAAGAAAAGGGTCACAAGTTTTTTTTTTCTCGTCAATGAATGTTAATTAAAATCGTATCCAACCCACCTTGTTCACCTCCTTCTCGATGAGCTTGTACTTCTTGCTTCTCGCTAGTTTTTCGGGCGGTACAATAGCGACCTCAAGTTTGGTTCTGGATTGTTCTGCGACTTTCAGTTTGGTCTCTGCCTGTCTGGATTCGGCCTGGTAGGCCTGATAGGTCTTCATAGTCGTATGGAGCTCGTGAAGAACTCGAAGAATTTCTTCGTGAGTCTCATAGCCGATATCGCGACACTGCGAAATTGATTTGTGGTCAACGTTTGTGGACCTCATTTATATACATTCATTCCTCATGAGTTATGAGACGTACATAGAGTATAATAATCCTCATTTATCATCGTTAGAGCAGTTATCGAAGACGTTGTGATTTGAATCTCGTCAGATTTGATCAGGACCTGAATAATAGCCACCCGAGCCTTTTCAGATCATCTGTCTCAATACAGTCGTTCAAACGACGAGTTTGAGGATCGAGAATAATCAAGAATCTTGATTTTATCAAAGGTATGTAGTGCTCAGCATATATGCGTTCGATGTTTACAAAAAGGAACGATCGAATCTTCTCTCAAGGTAAATTCCAATTTCGTTTCTTCCACTCTCTTTTTTTAGAAATTGATTATTTTACTCGCTAGTAGTACATGTATACAGTATTAAGATTATTCGCATGAAATTTACCAACCGCGCGAATATTTTCGTCGATTATTTATCTAGTTTTGTTATTCCAGATCAATTAGATATATCATCAATCACCCGTTGAATTTTTTTTTCACACTGCCAGTTTAACTCTGGCTTCAAATTATGTGTTTTTCATTTTTTTTTTTTTTTTTTTGTGTAACATATCATAATGTTGGGATCGTCGGTTGTAATTTAAAAAACTAACCCGGCGATTTATGCGCTGAACGTCCTCCATGACCTGGTTCAGCCTCCCGACGAGATGGGTACTGTAGACTTCCGAGAGGGCCGCATGATCTCTGCTCAGAGATTTTGTCTCGTTTACTAGCTGCTGCCAGCAAGCATAGCTCGAAAAGAGGGGCCATTGTTCCCTTCTAAAAACGACATTTCATTCTCAATCCTTTCTTTCCTATCTATATTTTTTTTTCAATTTTTTATCATAAGATTTTTAAATTCTGGATTTTTTAGGGGGGTGGAGGGGATCCAGTGCAAAGAATGAATTTCGATGAAACACTCATGAAATAAAAAAACAGAATTTTTCAGAGATAGGAGAATATCAGACGTTTCGAAGTTTTTTTTCTTTTCCTTAAATAGTTATTTAGAAGAATTCTGTGAAAAGTTTGATTTTATGACTATAAAAATTGGGGATTTGATTTTTTTTATTTTTTATTTTTTGGTGTGTTTTGCATACTTTTGTTTCTGCTCTTTGTGCCTCAGCTGAATACCTCGAGCCATTTTATCGAGAGATTTGCTGTAGTCTAGTTCGAGTTCTGCTCTCCGTCGAAAAAAGTCCTGAAGTTCGGCCACCAGGGCAACCTGGGCCTCCATTCGTACGTCGAGACATCTGAGCTGTTCGTTGAGCTGCAGTCTTATATCTGTAACAAAAAGGAACGTAATCATGTCGTCATATGTTATACCTGATAATTAACACGCATCCACGTATGAGGAATATTTTTCAATCTATTCATTAATCCTATGGTACTTTTATGCAAGGTGGTAACCACTTCAAAATGTCGTGTCCCAACCATTTCACATTTCACAACCATTTCATAGGCATTTCATGGCATTCCATCAGTATTTCATGAGATGACTGTCCCAACTATTTCACGAGTACCCCCTCGCTTTTATGACTGTACCATCAACATTGATCGTCAAATGAAAAAGGAAAAAGTCTATGCATGTAGGGAAAAGTGGTCCAAAATAGTAAAAAAAAAATTTATTAATTCGTATCGAGGTGTGAATCACTAAAGACTTCAAAAGACTTCAAGGAATTTCACGAGACTTCAAGGGACTGTTGCATACAATGGACTTTAAGAGTGGTTCTACCCTATGAACCTGAAGCTAGCAGCCATAGTTATAACAGTCAAAAGTGCTGAGGATTCAATAAAAATCAGACAATGAGGCCCAAGTATCAAATTTTTTTTGAATATCATGTAAGGTGAATAGTTTTACAAAAATAAAGACATGAATTTCATTCTATTCAGGAGGAGCTTGAAATGTTTGGCTGATAGCTTCAGCTTCATGTTCACTTCTCGGTTTGCATCTAGGCGAGCCACAAGAAAAAATGGTCCCTGGGGGAAAAATACATATTATAAGATGTGGTTTTGAATTTAACACTATTTGAACACAGTTCACGAATTTTGGAATGATCCGCCCTGTCTTATGTGTAATTTACCACCAATCGGTGCTACTTTTTCTCATCTGATGTGGTCAGTGTTGAATTTGACACCAAACGGAATGGTTTGACGACTTTTATAGCCACCACGTATTTTTCTTACAGTGTAGAAAGAGAAAAAACCGTGAGGCAATCATTTTCCTTTTACCTACTTATCAGAGTTGTAAGCGTTACAAGTACATGTATGCGTACTTGAGAAAGGGGACCTGAGATACACGAGTAATTGACATCCATTCATACAGGCGTTGTGAATTGGTATTCCGAGTCCACGTTTAGTGATAATAAAAAGAGAACGGATTAACGATTTATATGATTGGATTCCGCTCGATTGAAACCACATCGACAGGTATGTCAATCATCTCAAATCCTACGTGTGTTACCTATTGCTATAAATTCATTATTATAATTATTTTCGTCATTATCATGCCTATAAAGTCCGAGGTAGCCTCAACCCGTCGTTTTTGGATTGTCATTTTTAAACTGTTACTTTTGGCTCTTCCTGTGCATGTCGTCGTCCTATTTTGAATTCGATTCTCCAATTCTGATTCGAAATCGAGCCCAAACTTGAAATGTTATTTCCATTTTTATTCACTTCTCTGTGACTCTGTTCTATTTATTCTCATTATCATACTTGTCTGTTATCATTCTTTACTTAAGTCTTTGTTTGTTTCTATCTTTCACATTTTGTATTCTTTCCATTGGGCTGCCTGAATTGGTCCAACCCAATGAACGTAACACCAGATAACGAGATATTGGATCGTGGAATTTCACCGACGAGATGTGTAACACCAATATCAAGCCAGAATAACTGCATTCTTGCAATGACGACAAAACAGTGTCAATTTGTGACGCTTTGCCTTTTGTTATATGGGACCACTCTCTTAAATTCCTTAGAGTAACTCCTTCACTCTTAAACGAGTGAATAGTGACTCAAAATTTGAAAAGCGGAATTCATCAACGTCCGTGAAAACTTTACGGCCGTTAAATTCATTTGTTTCACATGTCATTGTCCATCTACAGGGTGAATTCTTAACGACTGAATGCGATCTGAAGTCGGAACTATTCACTCCATGAGAGTGAAAATCGTTTCACTAGGAAAAGAGTGAATAGTCAGTTGAAAGAATTCAGAGAGCAGCTGTCTGGAAGTTCATTCCTCGATTCAAGCCAACTTCAGACTGTTCAGTCGTTAGGAATTCACCATGTATGCATGCGAAACAAAAGAGTATAAGGGACCATATGAAAGATTAGAATGCAGCTCCCTAAATGCTTCTTCATTCTTCCTTCTTTCTTTATATTCATTTGTTTCCTCTTCATCCACGTTTATCATCTGGGATGAACATCTTGACCATTTTCATTCCCATCGTCATGATGTAAATTTCATTCTGTTTGTCATCGGGGACAGGTTGCGGTAACATGAGTGCTGCGGTGTTGAGAAATTTTATTGTTTCTCGCGGTAATGAGATCGTACGTTTGTTTGATTTCAGAACCAGAGATCATCGTCCTTTGATGAAATTCTTGTATAAAAAGAAGAAAAATCATGTAGTATTTTGTATTCCAGAAGCATATCACAACGTCGCGAGGATCGAGTCGCCTATTGGAGCCCGAAGCCGACACTCCGAGACTCTGAACGACTCCTGCAGCGCTGTGGCTGTGGCATCGGCTAGTGTAGCTGGAGCCGAGTCGTTTCCGGCGGGAAATCTAAAAATAAACACCCCGTCTAGCGTTTCTTTTTCCATCTTTACATCTTCTTCTTCTTGTTCCAAGTTTTTCCACCAAACTTTCGACTAGAATTTGTTCCTAAGAAGCCAGTGATAGTCGTTCCCGAAACTTCGCTGTTCTTTTCTTTTCTTTTCTTCTAGTCTTTTACACGATGTCTTCTTTAAAAAGTTTACTACATTGATTCATACATTTCGCACACTACGATATTGAATTCAATGGTTTTTTTCCCCCTTATTTTTCAGTGTTTATTGAATCAACACAGAACCGATCATCAGAGTGAAGCGGTGTTAATGACCCTTTTAATGTCACTCAGTCTCTGGTCTCGCTTATATTATGTTTGTTTTACAATTTACAACCTGTCGACTAAAATCTACAGCAACAAGATTTCAAAAGTTTGGGAAATTTATTTATTTTTTTTTTCGGGGAAAAGTGGTAAAAAAAAATCAAAAGTTTTCATCTCTTTCTTAAAAAAATTACCAATAATTGCTCTAGAAAAATCTTCTAATTTCTTCATTTCGAAAGGATAGTAGAATCGACGTCGTTGATAAATATCGTAAATTATGTGAATTCGCACAGTCAGTGACTTATAATACTGTAAAACAATGAATGAATAATAATAATGACTGGGTAAAAAAATAAGTTGTATTAAAAGCTTCAAGTTCGCTCACGCGGTTAGCAATAAGTGTACAATTAAGACAATTAGACAATTGAGCTCCTCACGTCATCGTATTATCACAATTTGCGATATAGGTTTAATCTATAGATCTATATGTGTGTCGCCTAGCTATGCTGTGTCGTCGTCACTCCTGGACGATAATAGAAAGAAAAAAAAAAGAAAAAAAGAAGCACTGTATTACAATTATTATCGTAGCATTTGTTACGATTGTTATTATAACACCAGTAGGTAGATATTATAGCCTGCAGCTAGTCAACATCGCATGATACGTAGGTATTCGAGTCTACTAATTGTCAATATATCAATTTTCCTATATACACTTTTACTTATCTCATCACGTGATGACTACTCGATTATTTGTTTATATCTAAATACCTGCCTGTCGAATGAACAACAGCAAATACATACAGGGAAAAGGAAAGAGTTCCACTATCTCAAAATGAGTCGATAACGAAAAGATATATTAAGAATCATACGCGGGTAGCTAAGGAACGTGGGCTACACTTCAAAATCGGCGAATTGATAAAATAGGTACTTTTTTTTCTCAAGGGGATTGACAACGAACTGAAATTTTCTAAGACGATCATTTATATCATAGTGAAATTGAATTTCGAATGGGGAAAACTATCCACAGCCCTAGGAGGGTTTTTCAAAATTTAAAGGCCTTTGTTTTAGGCCACCCTGTGTACGATTTTACTTTTAAGAAATTAAACGTTGAAAGTTGATTGAGATCATTTTTCTCTTAGGAGCAACCGGAAGTGAGATATTGGTAAAAATATATTTCCATGACA
>JAFFZH010014266.1:0-45795 GCA_018420115.1 Euura saliciscinereae
GGATGCTACATTTTTTATAGGAATTCGAATTTTATCACGTTTTTGGTGTGAATACGTTTTTAAAAATGTGTTAAAAAATGTCAAATAAGTCTTTATATAGTTGCCTCAAATCCAATGAAATTTACGAGACGCTTGACCCTTGCGCAGAATGCACATGTTACTGCAGAATTTTTTATCAAAAGACACAGATTTTCTTTAGATTTCTGCAAGAATTAGCGAATTTCTTTAGATGCCTGCAAAAATCAACGGATTTCTTTAGATTTCCGCAAGAATTAGCAGATTTCTTTAGAAAAATCTTCATTTTTCTCTTTTCTTTAGGGGACATCAAAATTCTTTAGATCTGAAGAAATTTCTTTAGGGTTGGCAACACTGACTGGTAGATCAATTCTTTATTCACTGTCTTCACTCCCACAGCGGGAGTAGAAACTTCTCGGTCGGTAAAACCGCTCTTTGGCCCCCGAAAATAGATAGCGAAATCGGCCTTACCGGTCATGTATGGAATAATAGTATATTGTGTTACAAGGGACGAAAGTTGGCGATTGCGGACGAGTGTGAAGTTTGTCGCCCGAGCGAAGCGAGGGCAGCAATCACACGAGTCGCAAATCGCCAATCGTCCCTTGTAACACACGATATTTTTCATAATAAGTACATGAAAAGATGGGGTTGCATGGCACTAGCGGGACATAAGAATCTACCAATCATAACATAACCTCCAACTTCGTGTCAGCCGTTTCGTCCCGCGAAACAGGGACGAAAGTGAACTAAATTTCTCCCAAGGGACGAAAGTGAAAAAATTGTGGACTGCGCATGCGCAAACGTAACCCTACAATCCCGGTATGCAACTGGCCGCTTTCGTCCCGCTAAAGTGCCATGCAATACCCCACTTTTCATGCACGTGTTATGAAAAAAATAATGTGTGCGATAAGTGCGGATAGGCGACATCTGCCTCGTGTGAAGTTTGAATCACTCGCTCGGCTCGCACAGCATTCACACTCGTCTCGTGTCATCCCGCACTCGCCTTCGCTCGTGTTAAAAACACTTATCACACAATATACTATTTCATGATTTTTTATGATTTTTTCAAATAGCTGTAAAAACTCGTAAAACGCAAAGATAAATTGAAAGAACGACCATTTGAAAAAATTCGATAAAAAATATTGGTAGTTAAAAGCACAAGGTCGTGAGCGCAATTTTTTTATTTTTTTTATTTTTCATGATTTTTACAAATAGTTGTAAAAACCCGTAAAACGCAAAGAAAAATCGAAATCGAGAACGTTCCGAAAAATTTGATAAAAAAAAATTTGTAGCTAAAAGCAGAAGGTCATAAGCGCCATTTATTTATTTTTTTCAATTCTTCATGATTTTTTCGAATAGCTGTAAAAACTCGTAAAACGCAAAGAACAATTGAAAGAACGACCATTTAAAAACAATTCGATAAAAAATATTGGTAGTTAAAAGCCGAAGGTCGTGAGCGGCATTTTTATTTTTTTTTATTTTTTATGATTTTTCCAAGTAGTTATAAAAACTCGTGAAATGCAGAGAACAATCGAAATCGACAACGTTTCGAAAATTCAGAGAACAAAGAAACCAAGGTAAAAGCAGAAGGACGTAAGCGCCAATTAAAAAAAAAATAAAAAAAAATTGGTGGTTACGATATTCTGCTTCCATTCGGATACAGTCATATTCAATGAAATGGGGACGAAGTTTTTATCAAATTATATCTAATGGTTCAGATAAAATATTCGGATACAGTCATATTCAATGAAATGGCGACGAAGTTTTCATCAAATTATATCTAATGGTTCAGATAAAATCCTATACACGCACGACATGCGTCGCATATGCGCCGCATATGAGGATGCACATGCTTGATATCTGCCGTCATGACGTGCGGATTGATCCGCACGTCATATATGTACGCACGATGCAGGTAACATGCAGACATTTTGTTATCTGGGTAAGTGTCCTATTTATTTCTAACAATCATTTCAACACAAGAACAAGATGGAAATTCAATTGGATTTCCACTGTTCTCTGTTTTGTTTCAGGAGTACGTGGAGCTTGTGCTTCGTTAACTTTATATGATCGTAAATATTATGGGATATGTGAAACAGTTTTGAGGTTCTAATCACAGTCTATACATTTTACAAGCATATATTTTATTCATTTATGGAAAAAGCCGAGCCCGATACAACATGAGAATAATAAAATTCGTATTACGTACGATTTTTCTGAACTTATAATGAAAGAAATAATACATTTTGACAGGCTCAATCCTCAGGATTTGCCATTTCACTTTTTGTAGTGGCATGGTGTCACCAAGGACACGTTATTTGCCTGCAGGCACATCGAAGGTTTGGTTGATTGCCTGACTCTCACCCCCTTTGACTGTAACCCTTGCCCAGAAGTAAATTGTGTCTCTTGCTTTCAGGTAACCCAAGGGGAAGCTGAGCACCCATGAACCGTTTCTTCCGGCATATGCAGTTCCGGTCATATCCCAACGTCTGCCATCTGGATCAGAGACATTTCGTTGGTTCGCAAAATTTCGTCGGAATGTGACGAGCGCAATAGCCAGTTGAATCATTTGAATGTCTTACCTGTAATCACCCGGTTTACGTTTGCACGAAACTCGAATTTCTCAATCCCCACACCGTTGACTGATGCTTGGATTCCTCTATGACCATCCATTCGGACAACAGGTGTTGGAATTGCGTAAAAATCCACACACACAACGACGGAAATATTCGCAGCGGATACCGCAGCAAGGAAAATAACTATTTTCATCGTTGAAATTTGTCGAGTATATATCAAGTAGACTGATGAAGAAAATACAGAGTTGAGAGGCAACTATAGTTTGCGTTGATCCAATCGACTGATGAAGGCACCAAAATGGAGCAGCTTTTATACAAAAAGTGTGCGGATGCGTGCAGGGGGAGTTTGGAATCCACGAGAAACGGACGTCGACACGTATTGGTCAGCGATACCGTTCGTAGAGCCAATGGGATGTGCGGTTGTTCGAAATCTGTCATGGTCAACGATAACTGCTCGTAGACCAAGTAGGAGGTTCGAAATTGCACGAGAAACAGCCGTTAACACGTAGTGGATAACAATAGCTGCTCGCAGAATCGAGTGATAGATTAGGTGTGGTGAGGATCCGGTTGTTGGGCAATTTGCAGGATCCGATGCGTTTACGATCACGAAATAAACTCTGGTTCGATCTTCAATCAACTGAATTTTGGGCCCTCATTCGGATACCCGGTATAACCAATGTTGAATTAATTCTATTTGAATTATCACATTCCGAAGATGTATAATTGTGAACGAGCGTCTTCGGAATGAATTTTCTTATAACAATCACATGAAAAGGGGAATCGCCTAGTAGTCTAGCGGGACGAAAGATGCCGAATACATTTATTTTCACATCATTGATTAATGCTCCAAATAGCAGGCCATCTCGGAGCCGGAATTACCTCTTCGAGGCAGACATTTTACACTTTTGAGCGGGCTATATCATTTCTGGACAGAGATTTCCTCATTTCGGAGTGCAAAAATGGTATATCACTCGTCCAGAAATGACCGTTTTTCTGGCGCGCTATATGATTCTGGGCAAATATTTCCCTATCTTTGGCGCGTTATACCAAATCTGGTCTGAAATTACCTTTCTCTGTGAGCGAAAAACTCCAACCGGGTTCATGGTTCCAAGGGTTCAACTTGCAAGGGTCATGGTTTTTTAGATTGAAAAAAAAATATGGCAAGCTTCGTACTCGTCTCAATCCCAAAGTTTCGTCCATCGTTACACGATATACAATTGATCGAATTTCGTCGACGAAAATATCCCAAAGGCACATGATTTTTCCAGCCGTACATTTGGTGGCCAATAGTATATTTTTTATTCGTGAGTAATAATCGGGTAAGATTGCACCGTGTATTTATTCAGCGGTGGGCCGCACTAGCTTGTTGTTCCAATATGAGAATATACAGACAGGGCCGGCGATCCCCCTATGGTTTTGGTGCAGTACTCCATACCTCAGAATTCAGCAGGTATGGAATTCCATACCTCCGAATTTTGGCTCACTTTCCATAAAAAGAAAATCTACAAGTGGATGTGGCAACCAATCGCCACGAGAATACATCATTCTATAACTTTGATCCATATTCTGTTTGTTATCAGTTATGTATTCCAAAGAATAACGCGCAAAACACTGAAAGTGATTAAACAGCAGCTGTTTACTACGTTGTACAGCAGTTCCTATATGCACGTTCATGTGTATCTCAGGTGGCGTCGGATTGACTTCTAATGCCTTTTCCGTGATAAACATTTTTCACGGCAACAGCACTTTACGGCACGTTTCAAAGATGTCATTGATATCCTTGCGCTTGAACTTTCATCGCAGTAGGCTGAAATATTTTTTCCGCACGCCGTGCGTAAAGTTCGATCTTACGCACGCAAGCGTGCGTTTAAGGTGGTTCTTCCGCTGAGGAGCGTATTAGGTGGGTGACAAGAATGGGCCCTATGTAAAATCTCGAATATACGTCTGATTCCCAGCAAAATCGTGTGAATATAAATGATAAATATCGCATGAATATTATTTCGTGCAATAACCAGAAATTAGATTTTTAGTTTTGCAAACGAACATCTAGGATTTTAGCATTAATTCCAAAACTGCAAGAATGATCCGAGATGCAGGGGTGAAAATACTGCAATAACTTTTGTTCAGTATCTCACAGTTAGCTGTATCCAGAACAAACAAAAAATGTATCCGACTACTTCGGCGTAATTCGAATTTACAAGCCTGCAGCGAAAGAGAAATATACGTAATTGTAAAAGATATATAGAATCTATTGCCCGCATATAAAATAATCAAACTAGAAACATGTAACTGATCTATGTTCATCGGCCCATGGCAGGAAAACATGTCATAAGTTCTTCAAGTGTGAGGAATTCGTGCCGAAGTAGCATACAGTGAGTTTCTCGCTATGCGGGCCACTCGGTGCGCCTGAAGCTGGCAACCGTACGTACGGCACGTGCTAATTCGACCTGGCCCCGTGAGGACACTTTCGGATTGGACACGGCTCCCATTGGACACGTGTCCAATAATTTTGTTCATCAGACACGTAATTATTGGACACGTCCCCATTGGACACCAAAGTTTTCGAACTCGTCGCGATTGGACACGAGCTAAATCTAAATATCGATCCACCAAAGTCCGTTTCGGACACGTCATTATTGGACACCAAATTTTTCGGACACGGCGTTTTTTGGACACGTGTTTTTCGGGGAACGGGCTTTTCGGAGACGTGCGTGTTTCACAACGGAAACTTTCACGGGGTGTAAGTGACCCGAACAACGAAGTAATTAGCCACGAGGAATATGAAGTGTGTAGAAAAATATTTTTTCAAAATTCAAAATTCTGATGTTACGTAGTATGTGAATTGAGACTCAAGGGTATGCTGTATGAACAGAAGATCCTGTTTTTAAAAATGAGGTGAGTATTGAAGTAGGTTCATTTTCAAATAAATAGTTTATTTGTTTTCTATCACAGGTGAATGCATAATATCCGTGCCAACGAGTTGAACTTTTTAGGCTATCAACCAGTTGGTAGTACATACATAGTTTCAAACTATAAAATAAATCACAGCCGTATAGTGGCTCGTCGTAATACCACGTTGGCCCGAATATAAGCCGACCTTCCGCAAGTACGAGTGTAGGCTGATTTTTTAGGGTGGTTTCATCAGCAAAAAAACCTAGACTTATATCCAGGCCAATATGATATTCAACGTTTCTATATCAATCGTAAGATCAATATTCTAGGAACTGTAAGTTAAATATAATAGACTCGTATCAAATCTTGTGCCTTATCCGAGCACGTGCCGTACGTACGGTTGCCTGCTTCAGGCGCAACGAGTAGCCCGCATGGCGAGGAAAATTCACCGAATTCCTCACACTTGAAGCACTCATGACATGTTTTCCTGCCAAGCGCTGATGAACATAGATCATGCAGTCACAGTGTTTCTAGTTTGATTATTTTATTTTCAGCCAATAGATTCATATATCCTTTATTTCTCTTCCGCTGCAGGCTTGAAAATTAGAATTATGCGAAACTAGTCGGGTACATTTTTTGTTTGTTCTGGATACAGCTAATTGTGAGATACTGTAAATTTGTACTTCGTGAAGTAGCCCAGACAGCACAGAACTGGAAATGACTAAATGTTGTTTAATAAGTCCAAATGACATCTTTCATCGCACGACATTTTTTCTACTTACAATTAGATAGCTAGAAATAAAAAATCGTCGTATACTTTATCCTTACCTCGACTATTAGACAACGCATATTCAGTCATTTTTAGTTTTGTGCTGTCTGGAGGATATCGACGATTCGTGGAACTTATGGATGCACGTATATTGAAAGTAATCAATTTTTTAAGTATTGTGTCACGAAACATTTAACAGCATACTTACTTTGTAGCACGTATTCTGCAGGTGGTCGTTACGTCTACACTTCCGTATCATAGATACTAAATCTCAAAACTGTATAATGGTACCGAAGTCGCGGGAGTTCGACCACTCGTGGAATTTGTGAATGCATGTCATTTGTATCGTGAAAAATAGCAACAACCCGTTAAAATCTGCATATCTTTGGGAATATAAAGTTTTCCCTTTGTGCAGCCTGTAAAATATTCCTTGAACTTCATTGAAGGAGCGAAAACGTCCGCAAACTTAAACTTCAACACCGCGACTCGTGCTTCGACTAACTTATGTAAAATCGAGAATCATTTGTGTCAATCAGTTCGAAGCTGTGTGTCGAAAAGCTGTAAAAAAAAGTATCTGAGACCTTAGTTGTAGCAAATCGGTTGGAACGAACACACACATCTTGCGATGACGATTCCATTATCCCTGATACTCATCGCAGTGGCGAATAACGTCGCGGCGGTTTCGGTGCACCCGAAACTCCTAGTTGTATCATATGACGGCTTTAGGTAAGTGGAATTTAAAGAACGATTGACGATTATTTATAGAGTTTGTGTATTGAAAAACTCTTCACCAATAATCTGTAGCATTCACTAAATTCGATATCTGTTGCTGCAGTTGATGACACGCTTCAGGAAATGACAAATGAAAAAGATTCTCCCAAAGATTTTAGCCAATTTTTTCCATTTGTTGTTTCTTAAAATATCAGCAAAAGATAGACTTGAATTCACGGATTGTGAGAAGTCTTTGGTAAAGCGTTTTTTCGAATAAGATTTAATAAATAATAGAAAAACACAAAACAGAAGGAATATTCCTTCGACGCTTTCGAAAGTGGGATATTGTTCTACATCCTTGAAAGAATTTTTACAGATTTTATAAAAAGGTCCAAGAATTGAATCTGAGCTACTTTATCACCCAAAAAGGTTTGGTACAAAAAAATTAAAGACATAAATTTAGAAAAGTGTCCCTCAGGGCTAGAATTACTGTATAAAAAATTAAAGGCCAGTTGAAGATGTCGAGATATGGAGGTGTGTCGAATTGAGATTGACAGTAGACCCATAATGTGTGATATTTCAGACACGATTACTTTAAGAGACACTTGACGCCGTTTATGGACAAACTCAGGACGGACGGAACTCACTCTGAATATATGAAGAATATTTTTGTCACCAAGACTTTTCCCACTCATGTCAGCATGGCTACAGGATTATTCGCTGAAACACACGGCGTCCTAGGCAACAATGTTTGGGATCCAGAAACGGGGAAGGAGTTGTCTATGAATACTTACAAATCGTTTCACTACAACAAGAACGTCGCACCTTTTTGGGTAAGGACGTCGAATGCTTTGAGTATGGGTTCCAGATGGCTGGCAATTTCGTTCTGAATGCTGTTTCGAGTTTCTAGAAAATCCCGAAAATCCCGAGGTGGGACCGAAGGATATTTGAACGTCGTCGTTGATCTAGATTCTCCACCAAGCAAGATATGAAAAAAAAACTGCCATTTTTTCGGCGGCAAACTAAGTGTCGCAAGTGAACAAAATTGATAACTCCTACAATTCTCAATATTTGCAGTTCAAATTTTGACACGTGTTCTCGGTGTATGAAAACACATGCGGACAAAAATCAACAGCCATTTGTGACCATTCCTTCTTCCAGTTGCTTTGATCGACAGATTTCTTTTCAATCTTTTCAATTGTCTTCAATCCCATCCAGATCTATAATGAGATAGCAGGGAAAGGGAGACACAGCGGCGTGATGATGTGGCCAGGGTGTCAATACGAATACCTAGAGGTGCACCCGACGTTTTTTCAGGTGAGAACCGGAGAAGATGAATAGATCTTCGCGCTCTATCTGACCAGTTTTTTTTTCGATTTTGTTCGATTTAAGGCGTGGGATGATGCCTGGACATTTGAGAGGAGAGTGGATCAGGTGATAGCCTGGTTTTTGGATCCTAAGAAGCCGATAAACCTCGGAGTATTGTACATCGAGGAGCCGGACGTCAGTGGTCACTACCTTGGGATCCATGCTCCTGCTTTTAATGAGGTTCTCAAGAGACTAGATCGTCTCACACAGTACCTTTACGACAAACTGCACGGACATGGCCTGCAGGATGTCAACGTCGTGCACGTCAGCGATCACGGAATGCAGACAATCACCGAAAAGACGATTATAGACTTGAACAAGTTCGTTAAGAAGTCGGACTATACCATTGTCGAATCTTCTGCGGCGTTGCAGATCCATCCCGCACCAGGTGATTGTTAGAGGTCGAATTCTCCTCTAGATATATATAAATAAATTTTGCTCCTCTCAGGTAAATTCGACCTAGTCCATAAGCAGCTGGTCGATGGAGCGAAGACAAACCGACACTTTACCGTCTACAAGAAGGAAGAGATTCCTGAGAAGTATCACTACGGAAAGAACCCGAGGATGGCTCCGATACTCATCGTCGCTGATGGCGGATACGCTTTTGACGATATAAAAGGGAAAATCGCGTACTGGGAAAAGAAGTACAAATTCAAATGTAAGAAACGACGAAAGACGGAAAAGTAGTTTTAGAATCTTTTAACTATCTTTTTTTTATCCTTTCAGCGAGCAATAAAAACGAGTTTGGTGTTCACGGATACAGCAATGAGGAGAAAGCCATGTGGGGGATGTTTTTCGCCTACGGTCCAATGTTCAAGACGCATTGCAAGCTCGCGCCGTTCACTCACACGGATTTATTTCCGTTGTTTTGTAAAATACTCGACTTGTCTTGTCCAGCTGTTAACGGCACGCTAGGAACGGTTAAAAACTGCCTAATTGGTTCGAAATGAATATACGTTCACAAAAGCATTTGCCAGTATGTATATAACGTGACGAGGTCAAGCCATACAGATAACAACCCGGTTTTTGTACCAATCTACAAAAGTCATCAGAGCTATGAAATATTGCTTCCTTAGTTTACAACTTGCGTAACATTTATCTGCTATAATTATATACTAGCGCCCGGGCGCTTTGCGCCCGGCCACTATATTAGTTTAGATTGAATTAATTTAAATTTGGTTGCGGTTTTAGTATTAGTATTATATTTTTGCAGTCCGGTAGAAATATTGTCAACTGTCTCTGTTCTTCAGGTAGGTATTCCAAAAATTGTTATCAGATGAATTTTTCCGAATGTGTTTTGTGCATATATCTTTCGAGATGTCTTCTACTGTCGGTTTAATCAAGAACGTTTGCATAATCTTCTGATGATTGTATGAATAGGTAACTTGATTCATCATTACATAATCATTGAGATATTTTCCTAAAGTTGATATTTTTTGTGAACGTTTCATTAGTTTGCTTGTCTTTGATTACCTTTGTTTTTTCAAAAATACACATTTTCTAATTTTCTCTTTTCCGTACTCTTGACAAAGCACCAGACAATTCGCCGTGACTGAATACGCTGTTTTTTTTTAGATATACACCAATTTTTTCAAAAGTTCGACCTTGTGCCTTCTTGATGGTCATTGCAAGTGAAACTCGGATTGGAAATTGTTTTATAACTATCTTAAATGGAGTTTCACTACCTAAGCTTATTAATTTTATTCTTGGTAATAAGCCGTTTTGCCCTCTAAATTTACCAGTTATTGTTTGGGTAACTATTAAGTTGTTCATCATGTGAGTTATTACTCATCGGGTTCCATTACATAAACCATCGTGTATGTTCAAATTTCGTAGTAACATTACAATTGTGCCAACTTTCAGTTATGTGGAGGAAATCCGATGAGTGATATACTATTCATGGATGTATACTATCGGTATGATATTTTTTAAATCTTGCGTGTCACTTTCGTTTGTGTCTATAATAAAGTATTGCTCCTCCTTCATGATGATTATTAGCACTTCCATTCCCTACGTACAATAGCCATTCGTTGAAATCATTCTGTGATTCGTCGACTCTTTGATTTACATGTAACTGTAGATATTCAAAATATTTCCATAGGTGACCATTTTCAATGCATTCTTTAAGAATTTCTGTTCGATTGCCGTATTTTACCACCGGAAGTATTGGTCGCTCATAGCCCGATAATATTATCACCAGTCGATTGCTTGTAAAGCATAATTTGGTGACATGTCCCATATTATAAGTTCTGATTTCCTGATTAGGTACCTTGGCATATTGTTGTTTCAGATATGTTACTGTCGTAGTCTCGTTTAATATAAACGGTCATTTGAATGTAGAATGAACAGTTCTCCCACCCTTCAGTAAGTCAGCAGCTATTCCGGTCCATGCTACAAATAGAACATACCGATTTTCACACTCCATTGATTTGATAATACCTAGTATTCAGTAAATAACTTTTCCCGCTCCCACCTGGTCCGTCAAGATGAGAGTATCTATTTGTGACGTGTTTATTTTCTACTCTGTTCATAACTACCTCTATAACTGCTAATTGTTCATGATTCAAACTTGTTTGCAACCTGATAACTTCTTCTCTTAGTACTCGTTGTGAGCTCATTGTGGTCTCGATTGTGGTAATATTTTCAACGACACCCCGAACTGTTTATCACGAATGCGGATAAAGGAAACGTGACAGTTGTTATGTACAATGAAATGTATTTAGAAAAGATGCGCAACCTCTTTAATGACGAATCAACCTACCAGACCCTCATTAAAGACCCCACGAACAATCTGCAAACAAAGGTCAACGACCTAGCTCTCAGATGGGAGAAAGGCGGATATATCACACGGGCTTGTAAATCGTTCCTCGCACCTGGCAACGCGGTCATTGCAAGGGCTTATGGGTTGCCAAAAATCCATAAACGGAATGTTCCGATTAGATCAATTGTTTCGTTCATAGGCAGCCCAACCTACAACTCGGCAAAATGGTTATCCAACCTTATCAAAACATCGATCCCGCCACCAGCCTACCAGGTCAAAAATAGTTTTGAACTTAAGAAACGTAACTCTGGGACGCCAATTTCCGCTGAGCACATTCTATTATCGCTTGATGTGGTATCACGCTTTACCAACATACCCACTGATTCAGCTCTTGCGGCACTTACCAGCAGATGGCCCCTGATAATAAAGAAAACACCAAGGTTTCAGTAGATGAACTAGTTATTGCACTCCGACTGTGTTTTGAAGCCTCTATTTTCAGTTTTGATAAGGTCATCTATAAACAGGTGTTTGGCTTACCGATGGGTTCTCCTTTGTCCCCGATTTTAGCCGACATAGTTCTCACTGACCGGGATGTTTTTTGTCTTAATGGCTTAACATATCCCGGCCCTTACTGTACGTTAGTAAGTGGATGACATTTTGACTATTCTTGAGAAAGAAGACGCTGACACGTAAGGACCTAGGTGAGACATCAAACCCAGCTTGTTTTGTCCTCTTGATTTTTTTTTTTTACATACTGTGCAACTTTTACAGATTCTTTCTATGTTCCTCGTTAAGTTTCTTGCTGTATAAAATGTTCCTACTTTCTTCTGTGTTTGTTTAATCCCTGTATGACATAGGCTCTCGTGTATATTTTTTATAAGATCTATACTGAATTCTTCTGATAGGATTATTTTTTCCGTCTTTTTTATTTTTTTGTAATAGATGCCTTGTTTTTGTATCAGCTTGTCTTTTTTTTGTTGGATGTCCTCGTTTTTCTCTTGGTCTATTATGATATCTTTTAGTTGTATTAGATTAACGATTTTCAATTGTTCGTCTACGTTTTCGTGTGGTTCCAGGACTGGGTTCCTGCTTAGGCAGTCCGCTTCTAAGTTATTTTTTCCTGGAGCATATTTTATTTTGAAATCGTATTGTGAAAGATAATACGTTAGATCTCCCAAGTCTTCGTCTGTCCTTGATCTGATGTTCATATTTTCCAGTGGTTTATGATCCGAAAAGACTGTAAATGGTCTATTCATAAGCCAGTATTGCCAGTATCTGACAGCTTCTATTATTGCCAGGCATTCGAGATAAACTGCTTTCTTTCTTTTTTGGGCCTCACTTAATTTTTTTGAGAAGAATGCCACTGGTTTTTCCTTTCCGTCCAGTTGTGTTTGTTTCAAGATCGCTCCAACCCCTTGTAATGACGCGTCTGTGTAGATGTTTATTGGTCGATCCTGATCAAATATCGCTAAAATCGGTTGAGAGCACAATAAGCCTTTAATTTTATCGAACGCCTTTTGTCATTCTTCTGACCATATGAAGTTTTGTCCTTTCCTTAATAAATTATGTAGTGGATCGAGTATTGTTGCACTATTTGGTATGTACTCGTGATAAAAGTTTATTTTTCCTAAAAACTGTCTGATATTTTTTTGTGTTTTTGGGATTGGGAAATTCTGAATCGATATCAGATTATCTTTCACTGGTCTTATAGTGTTGTTCTCTATGATGTGTCCTAAGTATTTCACTGATTTTTCTGCGAATGTGCATTTTGTAAATTTATGTTCAGAGAAGGATTTCGAGAATATCAAAATGTCGTCTATATAATTGACTGCAGCGAAATCGGTGAGCTTATACTTCCTCAAAATATTGCTGAGTATCCTCTGGAATATTGCCGGTGAGGTTTTCAAGCCGAATGGTAGGCACGTCCACTGGTAGTGTCCCTCTTGTGTCACAAAGCCTGTTTTCTTTCTATCTTCGATACGTAGTGGGATCGACCAGAAGGCGGAGTTTATATCCAGTGTTGAGAAGTATTTGCAATTCCTCGTTTTTATCATCAAGTCCTCTATCAACGGGAAAGGTTGGGCTTGAGGCACTACAATTTTATTTAGATCTCTGAAATCCATGTATGATTCCTCTATAAGGTTTTTCTCCAGTAGTTTGGCGATTTGTTCCTCGATTTCTTTTCTGTCTTCTATGGTACATCTGTAAGGTCTCTTGCTACAGTATCTGTCGACCAATAAGTCGATGTGCGCTTCATATTCCCTTACTGTACCTATGTCATACTTGTCTTTCGCGAAGACTGTCTTGTATTTTTCTATCAATCTATCTATTTCTTCTTTTTTCTGATAGTCCAAATGGTTTACCTTTATTTTGAAATTTTCTTCATTTATATGTTCATTAAAGTTTATTTCGTATTTTCCCCGGAATTTTTCTTCAATCTTCTTTTTTCTTCTTTCTTCGGGATTTCCTCCGATGACAATCCCTCTGGTAATATCTGTGTGATTTTTAGATTTTCGTCTTGGGTTAGTTTGAATTTTTTTATCATGTCTAATCCGATTAAGACGTCATAATCAAAGTTTTCTTCGTCTATCACCAGTAAATCCGTCTTCTCTTCGATGTCGAAGATCTTAACGTTCATTTTGATTATGCCCTTTGTTTTCTTTTCACCATTAATCGTCCGAAGATTCGCATTTTCTGCACTAATTTTTTTATTTTTTAATTTCAGCAATTTTGCGTTTATCAAAGAAACATTCGAACCCGAGTTGTATATCCCGAATGTTTCTAACGTGTTGTGCAGTAGTAGCCTTATCTTGATTAATGGTGGGATGTCGAGTTTTTTTGGTCTACATCTTGTAATTCAGCTTCTATTTCAGAGCTATCACGTATCTTATCTGGTTTTTCTTGTCTCTCTCCTGTTTTTCGTCCGTTTTAAACCAGCACAATTGTTCAGGGTGATAACGGTTTTTCTTCCCACTTTTTTCACATATTTTACATGGTATTTTTTCTTGGCCTTTTTCTTTCGGGTTTTGGTTTGTGTAATTCTTCTTTTCACTAGTATTCCTCTTTGCTAAATGCTCTAGGCTTCTGAGTTCGTTGAACAGGCATTTAGTTTCTTTCAACTTATCTCTATCGATTTTATCTGTCACCGAATCTGGTAACCCTGTCGCAATCAGATCAATTAAAGTGCTTTTATCCATTGATTTATTCATTTCCAGCAACATTCTTTCTTTTTTTAGTGCGTAATCTAATAGTGGTCCAGTTATGTATTTAAATGAGATTGCATACTTGACTGGGGTCCATCCTTTATCCAAGACTAATTTTTCTGATAACTTTTTTAAGTTTTTCTCGGCGTCGTTTTCCGTTTTTCTATTAGAGAATTGTTCTAGGATTTTCGTTAACGCTTCTTCTGTCAATCCGCTTGCAGCCGTAGAGGCTAGTTGCGTAGTTTTTTGTTTCGCTGTCGTCTGTTCCAGCAAATATTCTTTAAACTGTAGATTTCCGTCTTCATCTATGTAGGTTTTTGATAGTTCGTCGTTTAGACCGATCCAGGCTTTCCTCGTCAGGTGTCTTTTCTGTAATGTGGCTCTCACTTTTTTATAAACGTTAGTGTTTACTAGTTCTGTATGTTGGCTCACTGTCTGGTATTGTTCTGGGATGGCATAAGTCTCTTCTTCAGGTGTAGTAATCGATGTTACCGCCACCCAGTTTGTTTTTCCATCTCCGGATGCTTTCACCGTAAATTCAAACTTTAACCTTTCCATCTTTTGCTTTAAAACAGAATTGTCGTTTTATAATGAGGTTATGGATTTATCCCACCTCGTTCTTCTTGGAGGTTAGGTTCGACAATAAATCTGCGAAAAGCTATTGCGTTGCTCTGTAAAAACAAAGTTTTCATTTATTTCAGGCCTACGAACGCTATTTACAATATTTACAGTTCTACTAGGAATTATTCTCACCTGTAAAAACAAAGAAACGACAATTAATGTTTTTTCTTTATCGTCGATCCTTCTTTTACAGTTCTAACCTATCTTTCTCTATTCATGTTCTTCTATTCTCATCTATTGATATTTCCTCCATCTATGTCGTGGTCTTCGAACTCTCTCGAGAGTAATGGACCCTGCTTTACCCGCGTGCCAAAGTGCGCGGTTAAATTCAAATTAGAGAACTAGTTTTCTTTACAAATATACATAGATTACAGTTTATAAATGAGAATTTATTCAAAGTTGTAAAAATTCAAATTTATTACGCCTAAGTGAGAGGACATACCTTCGATACCGACGAAAATATCAATTCATCTTTTTTAAAGCTCTTCAACCTCGTGAAAATTATATTATTCGAAAATTTGATCTTCTTCTGTTCATTTCTACACAATTCCTTATCCTTACAACAGAAGTGTCGCGTTGAATATCGATTTTTCAAATTATCGCGCGCGATCTGACCCGAGGCTAACGCCACCTACCCTCACATAGCGTAAGCGAGTCCCACACTTGTCCCACACCACACATCACAAACGCGTTGAAACGCGTTACGCGTCAAACAAACGTCACTGAAAATACTATTTATCGCGTATGTTTTTCAACCACGGAAATATAATTAGCTATTGTGTTGAAAAATTGGTGAATCCAAGTGTCGAATAGCATCAAATAAACGTGAGTCAAGTCGCAGGGTCCGAAATACGTTCGGACAATCGACAAAGCCCTCGGTCTATCGTTCTATACTCCACGGAAGGTTATTGTTTTCTGCTGTTTGAGCTGTTGCTCCTCCCCTGAGTCGCGATCGCGACTCAAGTTCGTTAATTAAAACCCACGCAATTCCTCGCTATAAACTACCGAATACATTATCAACGATGACTCTCGATAATAGTAGCCGATTATTTATTATTCACTCCGATGCAAAGAGGAGATACCACATAACCTGATCCTTCCTCTATCAGGTCTTTGTTTACTCTCGATATCGCGGATACTGCGACACATTTTAATCCAAGTTTATCAATAAATTCGCAGGTGCATGGAATCGACGGACGTAAATAATGCAGCCACAGATCGCAGTAACTCCTGGAAAGGTGCCAGTGTTTGTTTTCCCTCAGAGCATCACCTTCTTTCTAGATGATCAGTCGACGCATAAGCAGGTCCTGACTCTCTACAACCCTTACGAAATACCAATCAAATTCAAAGGTGAGTGTATTGAAAATTTCCAAGAAACGTTTAAAAAATTATTGTAGACTTTTTATCCCAATGAATTTTCGAGCGTTAATTAAATCTGTGCAGAAGAATGAAAATCGTAGAAATGAACAATTTTTAGCGTATTTTTTAACACTTTCTTTACTCCAGTCCTAAGCACGGCTCCGAATAAATACAAAGTCGTGGATCCCGAAGGAATAATAAAGGCGCACTGCTTCGTCGACATAGTAGTGAGGCACACGGCCTTGACGATAGCAAACTGCAACGTCGTGGACAAGTTCAGGATAAAGATGCAGGAGCACCCGACGAAGCAGGTGAAAGTATCGGAAGTAACCATATACAAGAGGAAGCAATAATTTGGATCATAAACCGAATATGTTTAATTTATTGGTGTATCAAACAGGGAATAGGAAAGCGAGATGTGGAGGCGAGGCTTTTGAGCGGAACCCTAGAGTCTTCGGAGAGGTCGAGCCTCGAACAAGACATGTTCCAACATCTGCCTACTAATGACGATAAACAACAGCATTCGTACGCTCTCACGGCGCAAAACAGACACGTTGTGGATAGTAAGAGGCTTTAATACGAGTTTGGACCGCTTAGAGTGATTTTCTAGATCGTTAAGATCGATTTTAAAATCATTTGACAAATTTCAAAGCATTTAGAGCGATTTTATGCTATTTGAAAAAGCCTCGAAGTTTGGGCGGATTCTGTACTGTTCCAAACAGTTTTACAGCGATTTGAAATCTTTTTCTTATTTGTTATTTTCACCGTTTGAAAGAAATTTCTAAATGATTTTCACCGATTCAAAGCGAGTTCGTAGGTTCTAAAACTATATTTCCAATTGAATTGTGAAATTTTTGGTGGAAAAAACGAAAGCTTAATCTTTCTTTCATTATTATTCTAAGGAGGGACGAATTACGTTGCGTTGATAGCAGGCCTGGTCTGCATAGCAGCGTTGCTTTTGCCCACAGAAGGAGAACGGAGTCCTAAGATTCCCGAGTATCTACATTTATCTGTGAATTTTAAACTCATATTTTCATTCGTATTAGGTGAGTTAAAAAATGACCAAAGAATTTGAGGTGGTCGAACTGTCTGACTAATCACGATTCTACTTTATCTCTTTTCAGGAATGGTCACAATAATTGTACTCAGGCTATAACGTGAATTTATTGATACTAATTCTTTTTTTTTTCTCTCGACGACTATAAAAAAAAATGATGAAGTATTTTATGCACAATTAATTTAAGATTTCTTTTAAATTATTAGTAGAAATTCAATCTATTGTTATTATTGTCAATATTATTATTGTTCTTTTCACTTCATTACTAGTCCATAAACTATAAGCTTCTCCAATGCTCTCTCAGAGTCGTTGATATTTATTCATCATTAGGTATTGTAGAAGTAGCGTGAAAATATCTAATATATATTTTTTATTGTATGTACAATAATTAATTTTGTGTACATCAATATTTGTTTTTATATCATAATTTTGGTTTTTTTGTTTTAATTTCATCGCGTAGCGAATCGATCTAAGAGTTTATTTTTATTCTTAGGGATATGGATTCATCCGTCTACTTGAATTATTATTATTTTTTCTCACAGGTTTTCACTATCTTAGTTAAAAAATAATTTTGCAGGATTTAAAATTCATTATACGTATAAGTTATATTCATATAGTGGAACAAAAAAAAAAAAAAAGTAAAAGTATATCACGATGTGCAGCGTCGCCGACAATTTATCTTCCAAGCACTGAAATTGTTTTCAAATACGCGTCGGCATGTAAAACTTTGTGTAGGGGATCAAATTTTCAAATTATCATAAAACTGTACTGATGAAATGAGAAAATTCAACTTTGTGATACTCGGAATTTAATTCCCCATTGATTTGAATTCTATTGATTAGAAATAATTCTGCACCTCATTTTTGACACTTGTATGCGTTTTCTATATGCATTAAATTATAAATATGATTAATAAATATTTATACAAACGTGTATAAACGCATCTTCGATTTTTTTCTAAATTGTAAACCTATACATATATCCTAAAAAAAATGAAGACAATGAAATAAAAGGTGATATTGAATGAATGAATGAAATAAGTCTGGGAAAGAAGAAATTTTCAAAAATTTGTATTATACATTTTACATAGAGGTAAACAGAACAGTTTTTCTATATTCTTTTCTATACAATGAACAATAAATAAAAATTGTTTGCTTTTGTCTGTTTATAATACGATATTAGATCCATACTGCTGATGCTGCATTGATATTTCCTTCTAAATTCACATTCACACTATTTTTTTTTCTTATTTGTGTAGTAAAATTGAATTTCAAATTTTACACATCCCACAATCGTAAATTCAGAGAGAGAGACAGTTTTTCATTCATATTTCTTTCTCAGATTTCGAATAACGATAATAGTGCTGTGTAGGGCGTGATTGCATTCGTAATTCGAGTTCAAACCATTCACAGAATCGTTATAATAGTGGCAATATTCATACGGTAAGAAGGAATTTGAAAAACGAAATTCTATTACTCGTGTGTATTGGAGAGGAAGAGAAGAAAAAGGATTATGTGCTCTTAGAATGTTTTCAAATCTATAGAAAAAATCTCATTTTCTACATTATCGATATTAAATATGTATAACTATGCTTATTTTTTTTATTATTGAAATTTGAAGACAACAGGTAAATCTGTTTTTATATTGTATTTTTTTTTCTTAAATTATATTCCAGAGTAAATTGAATACAATTGTAATTGCAAATTAATCAATTATTCGAGACATTACCTTAAATGCGGTGGAAGAGAAGAAAAAATATAGTTATAGAATATAATATACCAGAAATTAGAAATGATTGAAATACGGTGATAAAGAGAATAGAAAAAAAAATAGGAATGAAAAAAAGTTAATTTTTTTTTATATAAAAATATAATCCCGTTGTAAAGATGATGAACATTTGCATTTGCTCTGCTTCTTCCCTCATGAAGGAAAGAGATGAAATCGTGGAAAAATCTTGGCTACTGTGTTTAAAATTGGTTCTTCTTTTTTTTACTTGAGAAAAAAAAAACACTTCTTAACCAGCCATAACACAAGATCTCCGTTCATGTTCTTGTTTGATTAATACCAAATAGCTATCAGTATCGTAACGCTAGCCTCGTGATAAATTGTCTCAATTTTAGGGGCCTCTCATCATCACGCCCCCCACTAGCACGATAATCTTTAACAAACGACAAGTTGGGAGATCGTCAGTCAGTGGTGTTGATGTTGCGGTATCAAATTAAGGTACCTGTAAACATATGAAAGAATTTAATTAGAATAAATTCCAAGATTCCCGTTTGGACACGATCAATAATTTATATCTATTCACTTGAGGCTATCGTTGTGAGTCTTGTACTCCATCGAGGCACTGGCTGGAAGATATAACACGCGCCTCAACGTATCTCTGATTCTAGCAGTTGTCGCCGCGTCAGAAGCAGTCTTATTCCATACGCAGATAATATCTTCCTGAAATAGTATTTTTTCATCAATTTCAAGTAATCTCTTCAATTATTTTCTGTCTTGCCTACCGAAATATAACAAGGCTTGATGGAGAATTATAATCAGCGGTTTTTTTTGTTACAAATATCAATTGTACCTGAAATCGTATGGATACAACGGCGCCACAAATCTCCTCGCCGACCATAAATTGTTCGCCTAACATCGCCATAACAAGATTCTCCCAGCAGCGGGAAACCAGACCTTTTCTTAATCTGACTATCCATTTTCCTCCCCTTTGGTTCGCCTCATCCTTTTTTTTGTTGTTGTTTCATTTTCATTTAAAAGAACAAAAATGAGACAGTTAATATCCATTGTTATCAATATTATTCAGGGTGTCTATTCAAGCAAGGGTCTAAAATTTCCTTAGAATTCCAGACTTTTTTTTCTCTATTCTTCCAGGTGTGTAGAGATACGATTTTTTTTTATTATTTCGCAAAATATACGAGATTTTTTGTTTGTTTTATTGCAATTTGATCCGGGGTTTGAATTCGCAGAATTTTTTTTCCAATTGATCACTTTCAGAAAAATTCCCTGAGTGAACTCAATGTTCCCTGGGATTTCCAGGACTTCCAGGTTTTTCAAGGATTTAGATACTCTGTTATTGTTATAAAAATGATATAAAATCTATTTTCTTTTACTTCTACAACAAAAAATAGAAAAAAAAAATATATAACTGATATCAATAATCATAAGTAATTATCAGCATTAGCTACACTAGAAAACCAGGTACGGAACCAAATATTGGAGAAAACAAGAAAGAAATAAAATAAAAATAACTAATAACTACATAATAATATAATGTAAGCGGAGATTTGATGTATCGTTACTATTATATTGTGAATTTTGAGAATTTTATCACGAACCTCCCACATGGGTTTGATGCCGGCTTTGAAAAGATGAAAATCCGTGTGCGTCGTAAGCTCCGAAGGTCTTACCAAGTGGCTATATAGTCCCCAGAATTGTTCTACGCTAGCGAATCTTCCAACCAGTTTTAAATTCTGATCGTAACTTTGGATATTTGTTTGTTTGCCAGGGTTTCGTCTACTGTACCAAAGACAATATGCGTACTGCAATTTGTGATCGTTTGGACTTATCTCTATAGGAGGCTGTAAAATAAAATTCAATCAATTTAACAAATGAACCAAAATTGAAGAAAAAAAAAATCCTCACCAATATTTCTTTGTCGGCTCGCTGGATATCCCTGGACTGAGAATCGTCGTCGCCGCTGTCGTCGCTCGTTTTCAAGCTACGAGAAGATCAACGGATCGAATTATCGATATATTCTTTATAAAATTATCGTTAATATCATCGTAAGAATTCAAAGGCGAGGTAGACACGCAAAAAAGGTGAAAAAATTGTATTTTGAAAATTTTCTTTTGTTGTTAAAGGTGTTTATCCACGTGATAACGGGGCTAAATTGAGACAGAGTTGATAATCACGTGGTTTGAATGAATATTTATGATCGAAAGTTGATATTTATCGAGTGTTTCGATGATAAAACATAACCCCTGAAGTGCATATGGTTACAGGATCCGGATAGTTAGGTTAAACATTGATTAGTTAACGCTGCGTTGGATACTCACGCGTCAAATTTATTGGACATTGTTTGTTTGGTTATTGTTATTGTGTGTATTTTTTAAACCGATTTTTCGAAGGTATAAATATATATACAATATAATTAAAATACTATAAACAATGTGCTAGCAAAACACGTATGTATTTCTATCTCTTTATATGACTAAAAATATAAAAGCTTCTACGTTCCTCGTTATCACTTCACTTTTCTCTCTTCATATATACCATCGTTTTCCTTCTCTTTCTTGACTTCGTCACGTTGGCAATGCTGACTTCAACTTTCGATGTAGAAACCATGGAGTAGAAGGAGACATATCTTGAAAGAAAAATTCGTCTCACGGTAAAGGGGGCGCTACGAACGAGTCTGTACCGCAGAAGTCCGGGCTGACGTGAGCGCGCGCACCAGATACCGCGCAACCCCCATCCTCTTTTCCGCGTAACCATAGTGACCATGGACATGGCTACGTGTATCTGATGCGCGCGCCTACGTCAGCCCGGATCTCTGCGGTACAGACTCGTTCGCAGCGCTCCCTTTACCGTGGGATTTTACGACCACTTTTAGAAGCCTAAACGTGGGGAGATATGTCTCCTTCTACTCCATGGTAGAAACAAATTCGATTTTCGGTTCTTTTTTCGTTCGTCATGTTGGCTGCACCACCGATTTACAAATCTATTCGATCGCGCGCCAATTTCAAAGTCTAAATCATGTTTGTAATAAACTTTCTCATCTTTCTCGTAAAGTAAACGTTAAAAATTGAAAGAATAATTCATTTTTCATTTCAAACGAACAATCATAAAATTGAGAGCTTCTTTTTCAGACTTTTATTCATGTTACTCGTTATTTTTATGTCACAAATTCAATAAATAAATGAATTTCAGACCCTGTGGTTCGCGTTTTATTATTCAAAATTTGATCAACCTTCAGAGATTTTTTTTCTTTTCGACAAACGAATACAAGAATTGCATAATTTAGTGTATTCGATCGCGCGCCAATTTCAAAGTCGAAATTATATTTTTAATAAACTTTCTTATCTTTCTCGTAAAATAAACGTTAAAAATTGAAAGAATAATTCATTTTTCATTTCAAACGAACAATCATAAAATTGAGAGCTTCTTTTTCAGACTTTTATTCATGTTACTCGTTATTTTTATGTCACAAATTCAATAAATAAATGAATTTCAGACCCTGTGGTTCGCGTTTTATTATTCAAAATTTGATGAACTTTCAGAGATTTTTTTTCTTTTCGACGAACGAATACAAGAATTGCATAATTTAGTGTATTCGATCGCGCGCCAATTTCAAAGTCGAAATCATATTTTTAATAAACTTTCTTATCTTTCTCGTAAAATAAACGTAAAGAATTGAAAGAATAATTCATTTTGCATTTCAAACGAACAATCATAAAATTGAGAGCTCCTTTTTCAGACTTTTATTCATGTTACTCGTTATTTTTATGTCTCAAATTCAATTAATAAATGAATTTCAGACCCTGTAGTTCGCGTTTTATTGTTCAAAATTTGATGAACTTTCAGAGATTTTAGACAAACGAATACAAGAATTGCATAATTTATTCGGTATTGTCGTATTTTTAAGATATTTTCCCTTTTTTTTTTTTTTTATTCATGTACATACAATGATAACCGGAATTAAATGCTAATTAGTCCAGAGTTTGCTGATTAACGATGTTAATTATTACTTTTCTGAATTTAAAAATTCTCAATTTTTCATTTTTAAATTGAATTTATTAAGTTGTTTAGAATATTAGGAGCAGAATTGGGCGTTTTTTGTAATTAATTACATTCGAATTATGAATTACAAATGTCATTAGTAATTTGAATCGAACTAATTACAACTTACAAGTGTAATTAGGTTCAACTTCCACACTGATAACATGTTAGTTGGGTTCTAATTACAAATCACCAATCTAATTAGTAATTGAAACCATTCTAATTACAAATTACAACTAATTTGTAATTTGTGAAGTAATTATAGTCACACTAAATATTTATTGATGCCCAACGCCGATTAGGAGGGTTTAGAATTAATAATAAAATAAACAGAGTCATTATGTACACGTAAAAAACTATATTCCGTACATGTGGACATTAATATTATCATATATTACGAATCCCCGCAATCAAAAGCGGTGTAACAATATGTTTCAACTTATAGTACTATATGTATTGGAGACTAGCTGGTTGAAAAAGAAAATATTAGGTATAATCATTTACAAGGCACAGATCATCAGAAATTCCGTTTTTCAATTAAATCAAGATACTTAAATTACGATTCTTTTCACAATTAGTCACATCCATCTATTTTATAATTCTGTCCTGCGAGACACGAAGATCATTCGACTCTATCAAATAATCTTCCAACAAGCTTCTTCTCATATTTTCCCAATCATCTACACTTAAAATAACAAAAATTCTATCGATCTACGCTAATCCCGACTCATAGTTATCGTCGTATGGTTATTCTGAAATCTCGAGGAATTATCCGGGGCTGTAAACGGCCTCGGTCGACCCGTGGACGTTCCCAACTTCAACGGATCTAGAACAATCGTTTCCGGACGGTGGTTGTCCACCTTGACTCGAAATATAGTCGAATCGCAGTCCACGCTCTCCACCACGTCGTCAGGCCCGTTTATCCTCTCCCCAACGGACAAAGGTGCCGTTTTATTCGTTCCCGTTCCCGCAAGCAGCCTCCTCAACGGCGATAGCTTCCCGTTTCTACCACCTGGAATAAAATTCAACGCCGTTATCACAAGATTAGGCGCGATTCTCCTCGCATTTACCATTCTTCACGCTAGTCGAAGACACTGAGAGTTCCTGAAACAAAAAATAACAATTAGATTAACAATTTTAAGCCGAGACTCGAGTCTCACCTTCGGCTGTAGCAAAGTGTGAATCGGCTTGAAGGGATCGGAATGAATGGATTCAGTCTTAGACGGAGTTGGCGAGGCGCCGGAGGGTCTAACTGGTCCCCCGTTTCTCTTTATCGGAACGTTCTGCACGCGGCTATTCAGAGTTTGATAATTCTTGACGATAGTGTTGAGCAGCCATCTGAAAGAGGAAAGACGACTGTTTAATCGAACTAAAGTTCCTTGCGGACTAATCGACCTCCGTTTACTTATAGCCGTTGATTATTCCCTCCGTGCTCTTCCGCGATTTAGTGACCGCGTAGAAGCAGGAACAGGTTTCGACTCTGGTTGGGCAACGCATCGCGTTCGCGACTCTTTCAACGTCCAAATTCTCCACCAAATCTAGTTCGTCCAGCGCTCCGTTCAGGTCTTGTTTATTAGCGAGCCTGAAAAATGAGGCGTCGAGTTTATTTTTGAGTCGCAGGCCTTGAGCGGAGGACATCGATAGTGCGAGTTGTTTTCATTCACAAATGCGGATAGAGTGATAAGATTGAGGATAGTACCCCTGGTGAAAATAATTCTACGACTTTGTACGTCCATTTCTACGTGGTTCTACATTAATTGGAACATGTGAATAGTTTTTCATAGATTTTTGCGTAGATAATCGTATTTTTTCGTAGATCATTATCTACGAAAAACTACGAATCTTTACGAAATTTCTACGAGATTCTACAGGAGATTTCGTAGTTTTTTTTTCAGGGATTTTCGTAAATCGTCGTAGAATAAAGTGAGAATGTCAATTTTGGAATTCACCTGGATTTCACACCTGTATATTAATTCCAGTTCATGTTTATGGAAATATTAGGAAAAAAAAAAACGACCCCGAAAGAGGTTCGACCCAGCTCATTTGGAACGGGCCACCCATCCAAGTACTAACCGCGGCGAATCCTGCTTAACTTTGCTCATACCTATGTGTTCGGTCTTCAACCCGCTCCAACTCTTCCTCTTAATGAATATCACATTTATCAACAATCGAACGTCAATGAGATGTATGGAACATGCATGAATATGCGAGAGACTTAAATTTCTTATTTCATTGTCGAAAATTGTAGAATTTCGTAATATTTTACGCCGTTTTACGTAATTTAGCTCTTACTGGTCTTGCAGCATTCAAAATTCTCTGAAGATCGAAAATTCGTATAAGATAGTAATTTTCCGTATAGATTTTCAGTATTCTACGAAAAAAATTACGACATTCATTACATTTTATTGGGGATCCGAATTTTCTTAGTTTTCCGTAAAAAGTCGTAGAAGAGCGTAGACACACGTAAAAATTCCTACTATTCTACGAAAATTTGCGAAATTTTATGACCATTTTTCAGAAGTTCGTATTCTGGTATTTGTCCATAGAAAATCTTAAAAAATCGTAAAAATTCTTACTATTTCACGAAAATTTACGAAATGTTATGACGATTTCGTAGGACTTTTCATTTTCGTATATTTTCATGGAAAATCGTAGAAAATCGTCAAAAATCCTAGAAATTCGTAAAAACTCTAACTATTTTACGAAAGTTTATGAAATTCATTTTAAACTTTTCATTAATTGAAAGTTCCTTTTTTTTCGTAATTTTTCGTGTTAAGTCGTAGAAATTTCGTAGAAATTCGTAGTTCTTCGTAAAATCTCGTATTTTTTCGTAGAACTTCGTATCTACCCGAACAAAGTAGTATGATTTTCTACACATTTCTACAATTTTCTACAAATTTTCTACGATTTTCTACGAGAAACTACAAATATATACAAATTCATACGATTTTCTACGAATTCTGATTTCGTAGTTTCTCGTGGAAATTCGTAGTTTTTTCGTAGAAATTATTTTCACCAGGGACGATAGAAGTGCGCCTCTGAAGTAAGTGTTCGCATTAGATTACTGTCTTTTGATCTCACAATAACAACGGTTTGCCTGAAACATTTTCATGCGAGATTAAATCTCTTAGAATCATTCGGTTCTCCGTTAGTCTGGATGTGTCGCTAGCATCCACCACATAAACGAGACCATGCACCTAGAATTTGCGGGGAAACGATTGAATTTCAATTATCGATAGTCTCAGTGTTCGGCTTCCGCCCGTCTCGCCTCACTTACGTCGTTGTAGTATTTGGGCCAGATTCCTCTGATTTGCGGGCTTCCGCCCAGGTCGTAAATTTTTACGTTCCGAGATTTGTCCTTCAGGGATATCGTGCGGAAGCCCATCGTGGGAACGACGGTTTGGTCTAGATCTGAATGGACGTTAAAATTTCGTCAAATCGGGGATTTTGATACTTTAAACAGCGGCTATTTACCTCCGACGATGCGATTCAGAATCAACGTTTTTCCAGCTCCGTCGAGTCCGACGAAGAGTATGACGATGTTCCTGCGGAAAATAAGCCGAATTGTTGGAGTGATTTATCGAAGGTGAGGTTGAATATTTTCCGGTGTACGTATTTGAAATTTTTACTTCTCGTTACGTGGTTTTCTGCGGAATTTCCTCAACACCGCTCTGATACAGTTTCCCATTTTATAATTGCGGCGGTTCCTGTTTTCGGTATTTTATAACCTTCATTCAGTCGGTTTTTGTATTATTCATAAACAAACAGTTTTTTGTTTTGACAGAACGAATCTGACGTTTGGTAGTTTAGTTCGGGATTCATTCGTTCATTCGAGCAGAGGGGGCTTGGTGTTGGTTCTCATTTGTGGTTCCCATAGCGCGCGACAGGTGGCGACGTCACACACTCAGATTTGAAGACTTCGAAATTCAAATTCTAGAAATTTCGAAATTTAGCAACGTCAGCAATTCAGAAAAAAATCCAAATATTGAAAGGAAATTCTAGAAGATGAAAGTTTTAATAATTATCAATGTCGGCAAACTTACTTCATACTCGATATAAAAATCGATTGATTCTGCCGCAAGAGATGAATTGATTCTAATTGAAGCAGAGAATAGATATTTATAAGTTGAGCCCGGGTTTTCTGCGTATTTCGATGCCAATTAGAAAGTTTTATGAATCTTTTTATTCTATCATACGACGATTCGGTAATTGAGATTGATGAAACACTTGTTTCGACTAATTGTCGATGTTTTTCTTTTCAATACATTGTTTGAATCTCGCGGTTGCGTGTGACGTCACACGGTACCCCTTGCGCACAGATTTACCACCTGATGGCGCTATGTCAGTGATTGTTTTTATCACGCCGTGCGAAACATTACACTTCGATACAAGGTCGAAAGGTATTTTTTCGGCAGAAGTGTAAAAACAACTTTCACACGTGTATCGAACATAAGTTTTCATCACGTCGTGCGAAAAATTACGCGATCAACGGCAAACGATTTTATTTTTGTCGATTTGCATTGAATCTTATAGGTATAAAATACATTTTGATCGAGGGGCCAAGAAAAAAGCATTTTCAGCAAATTTTATTCATACATTTTTAATAAACAAATGACCAAAAACCGCCTAGATTATTTCTTCTCCTGCAACCAACAAACGAGCGACATATACCTATGCTCATGATATAAATCATGATATGACTGACATATATCACGTATGAACATGATTAATCCAATTGGAAAACCTAATCCTCGCTGCAGAACAATCACTTTACGCGTGCGTCCCATACAATATTCTTTACGGAAAAGGCATTGAACGTCACATTGACGCCAGTTGAGATCCGGACGAACTGCGTATTATAGAAACTGCGGTATAACGACTTCATGCCGCAACTGTTTGAACTGCGCACTTCGAACTGCGCATCAAAGTTGCGGTAAAAAGACTTTATACCGCAAGTTGTAACTCAGTGGTAGGTATAAATTGCCACTTTGTGAATCGAAAACAAGCGTTGAAAAGTTACTTTTCAATGCCTGATGTGCCGCAAAAAGATAATAATTTTCAATTGCTCTTTACAGCCGCCAGAAGTTGATTCTATCATTCATTATTCGTCCTTTTATTAGCTTTTTTCAGCGCTGGGCTTTTACACAAAGTTTATATTTTCGTAAAATGATCAATAATATTTTAATATAAGATTGAATAGATGCATTGACAAGTAGACAATGTTACAGTTGTCTTTATTGTATTTTATTTAAACAAGTTCAGTTTAGTACCGTATAATAAACAATTTTACATATTTCATCGTACAGATATATCAATTAAACAGAGTGTATGCACTTTAGTATTAGGCCCAACCTACTTTCTTCATCAACGATCAACAATCAAACGATTCAATAACAGTTAATAAAATACATATATTCAAACTCGATTGTATACACGAAATTAATTAAAAATTCAAATCCAATTTCGAATTTGATCCCCAACACTCAGAACAGTTTGATTATCAATACCAATTCAGCCTCAATCTTCTAAACTATAAAGCAAAAGGTCCCAGCCCTTCACCTTCGACTCTAGTTTAGCGATTAGAAAAAGTCCACTCAATTGACTTGAATTGAGAGTGACAAAAATTGGCACGCAGTCGAACACCGCATCTGCGTGCTTCCAAAGTCAGAATTAAAAATCCTATACATTGGCGATCCTCCAGAAACACTTTCTTGGGGTCGAAAGTAAATGATCAACTTTGCCTTTTCAACTTCTCGATATAGCCTCTAAAAACGAAATTACCACGTGATCAAACTCTTTCTTCACTCCGAAGTATTTACACTGTTAGAAATGAAGCGTTGAAACGGGTCCACAAAAAATTTGATGTTGATTTCAATATTTTTTGTTGTATTATTGAACAAAAAAAAATAAAAAAAATTTCGAAACTACGTATTGAATGTTAAAATGATATAAATTTGTGTTATATCGACATAAAGATAACAATAATAATAAGTTTTCTAAATTTTTTCTAACAGTGTAATGACCGATGAAGTCATCAATTAGTGATAATCACATCTTGGAGACGCTGTTCTTGAAAGCCTTGTACCCTGATCCTATATAACCATTTCACCAATATGGACGAAAAGATCGTGACCTCTGGAGCAAATGAAGTAATTGCTGGTACCTTCTCGACTTTAGAATAAATTTTCCCTGCTCTGTACCATTCTGGCCTGTCGTAGGGGTATTTTGATGTAAATCCCACACTGTATAGAATTGAAAAAAATAATTCATCATTCGCACTGCGACGCAAAATAAAAAAAAAACGATGAAAGGAACTAATAATTTACCGTTGGGTGGTTTTCACAGACCACTGAAGGAAAAATGTATCAATGTCTCCCGCCCCCCACAAGATTCCAATTTTCATTTCAAGATATCTGTTTTGTGGTATTTTTTTTCAATTTCAGGAGAGGGTTACGAATATCAAATAAATTATTTCTGAATAAATATTCATTATCTCAGTCTTCGAAAATGTGATTCACCTTTTCAGCCCGCTACATTGTGGCAAGCTGTGCTGATTATTGGCCAGCAGAATTATTTTCGGGGGGTCAGTTAAACGGTCAAGGCAGGTCTTCTATATGCTTGCCCTGAAATGTGATGAAGGAATATCCAAGAAATAGAAAATGAATTCAGCTACAGAAACAAAGAAGTCTTTCGAACGAATCGCTCATATTCGTTATATTCTTCATACTTGGATATTAGCTAAATTATGTGAATGTACAAATGAATAGTAAAAATTATCAAACGTTAGTTGATAGTCAATTCGAAGTTGACAGTTTTAAGTTTTGACTAAGTTATTTAAAAGATGGGAGAAATAAAATATCGTATTAATGCTATACAGACCAGCTGTTTCGACACAAACAAAGTGTGTACGAAAAAGGTTTGACTTTATTTCGTACCAATTAACCCAACTGACAAATTAAGATCGCAGTTATTATTTTTATCTACAGAATTCTTCGAATTAATTTATAATACTTCATTACAGTATACTGTTTTTCTTACGTGAGAAATTCGTATAATCATCCACATTCACGCATGTAGTGCCTGAAGTCATTGATTTTCAGCATAGGATTATAAAATACACAAAATTGAAGGAAATAATTTTGCCATTGTGTGACGGTAAAAAAAAAGAAGACAAAAAATGGAAGATTTCGATCTATAAATCGTACGATAATCGATATTCACCTGATTTCACAAACTAATCGGTAATCTAAGTTCAAAATTATTACAAACAAAGTCGTAAGTAGTCGCGTGCATCGCAGGCCATCTATTTTTCTAGTCCAGTTTTCCGGGCGCGCCATTCTAGAACAGATTTAAAACCATCAGGTCCCTGTATCGATTTGAGACTAAACTTTTTGAAAATATAATATTACCAAAATTTTGAATAATCGTAGCTTGTGCGATTTCCCGATCGGTTTCAAGTGACTACTCGATGGTGGTACGAAGAGAACTTCCTCGTCCTCGGATATGTCTCGTGGCTCTAACACCTGCTCTCGCGTCTCTTGAGACATGACCCGGGGAACAACCTGCACAGCTTCTTCGCGTATCTCGTCTTCCTCGTCGTCATCTTCGATCTCAACTTCGTCCCTGAGGTGGAGAACCAAAATTTACCCGTTATTATGCACCATTTTGTTTTCAGATTTAAAAAAAATTCCATCAACAATTAATTTGGTGATTATGATTGATGAAAAACTTGTTACGCCTAATTGTTTATCGTTGCTCTTCACGTGAATCAAGTCTTTTGAATACAGTGTTTGAATTCCGCGGTCGCTTGTGACGTCACACACGCACAGATTTACCGTCTGGTGGCGCTACGAACAACCATGCTCAACAGAAAAACATCGCGAACGCGGTTATACATGACGTCACGTGGATGATTTTCTTTTATACTTTATCAAACTTGTATTTAATCATATCGCGCACCCATTCCTCATGGATACTTGGTACCTTTGAATCTGACAATGAGCAAACTTCCATATTGGAGGGGAAAATTCTAACGGCTGTATGGCATACAATTTTTATTCTAAACCATGCAGGAAAAGTCGTTTACTCATGGCTCGACGGTGAAAACCAGGGGCCTCAAAAAAAAAAAAGGAAGAATTCGTGTTCTGGAATTTCTGTTACGAGCATTCATATGGTTTATGACAAGGAAGAATTGCGTGCGAGCATGGTGGTCTCGTGGCGTGGGTCCCCGGCTGGCAAGCGGGAGACCCGGGTTCGATTCCCGTCCGGAGCAAGTGAAAAACATTTTTTCTTATCAAGAATGTAATCAACAGAAATGAGGAATAATCACCGTCTGATTGATTTCGCGTTATCAGCGATTACGTCAACGTCATTAGAGTCCCAATTGCGGCCGTGTCCTCGTCCTCTGTTGGAATCGTACCAGTTTTCTCGAAACTTTTCACCAGTGGGAGGATTGAGCTGTCTGGTAACCAGGCGAGAAAGTATCCATCGATCCTGGAGGGATTCACCGTCGTTCGCTGACCCACCTGATACCGGAGAACTTCGATCCTCGTTTTCGATACTCGCGGGTTTACCAGGGTAATTGTTATGCCCGCTGCGTTTTCCGTGAGCTAAAAATCGAGGGATTATAATATGTACACTCGGAATTCGATGGTCATAAGAATCACGAAATTGTAGCTCATTTCGAAAAAGACGTACCACCCCAACACGCGTGTCCGTAACTCAGACAAGAACCTGAAAAGAAAAAAAGCGTGATTGTAAAACTGTACAATATTATTGAAATGTTTAGGGATGTTGGAAAAGTAAATCCGGGTATTCGAAATGGCGTTTGTTGATTTTTATATCGCCGAAAAATTTACATAATGATTTTTCATTCTCACATAGAATTACTATCGATTTTCATATCAGATAACTATTTATTAATTCATTCATTATACATGAGCCTCATCTTCAGAATATTTTGTGTACGTAGACGGAATTCAATCTAAAACCCTGACATTAATGAATCATTAAAAAAATAAAAGTTTAATTATATAAAAAAAAAATGATATGGTAATTTCTTCACGCAGTATAGTATAATTAAAAGTGATAAATTCATCGTCTAGACTGTGAAATGAAGAATTATGAATACTATAATGAAGAGAATCATGAAATCATGTCTCATATTACCTGACGATGAAATTAAGTATTTATATCTTATGAAAGAATTTTTTTCAGAGAATTTAAAAGGTGTTCTAGAACTGTCGAGGATGTAGAAGAGCGAGGACCGTCTGTCACAAAGGGGTTTCTCAAATTCAATAGAAAAATATAATAATAAACTCAGAGGCTGCAGATGCTACTACTGAACCAGTGGTTCCCAATTTCTCTCTGTAGATGATAGAAAGACTTACTTCGTTTGCAGAAAGATAGTGAAGAACAAGAAGATGAAAAAGAAGAAGAAGAAGAAGAAGAAGAATTTTAAAAGATGGAAAGTTATGGATAGTGGTAGAAAATGTTCTTTCATTTCTGTTGCCTCGGTGAATCGCAGTTCCAGAGCATAATCAAGTGGGTTCGGAGTTAATTAATTTCCCGAGTTATCGCAAGGCTGCCTTTTCGTTGTGTACACATACATGCATTCACTAGTGTTCGCACAGCAGTTAAATAATCTAATACTCTGTTATAACATAAAAAGAGATATAAAAGAAGAAAAAATTACGGAAAAAATTCCAAAGTGATCGTTATAAAATCAAGCTAATTAATACGCTTATCATTCCATCTTCCCTCGCAGCTAATAATTATCCTCTATATCGCAAGCTCTACGCCCTCACGCCGGATAACTTGTATTAATGATTGATATTATGGAAGGTATGTAGATACTCCATAGTTTCCGCAACGATAAATCAACCGCGAGCCAGTGTTGTCATTGCAATATCAAATATTTGCGGTATCTCATGGACTCGAACACCGCGGGTTGTCTACTCTGTTCCTGTATCTAAACCCTCTATCCTACAGGCAACGAACGAACCTGCAACAGGTGGTTGGTTTACTAATTTATTGAGTGCTTGTTTGTTTGCTTGGGTACGATACTTCAACAACGTGGCAATACTCGGTGTAATTACAATCCCTCTAATGAGTCTAACAATTTTTGATAAGAAAAATTTTCTTGCCCCGGCCGGGAATCGAACCCGGGTCTCCCGCTTGCTAGCCGGGGACTCACGCCGCGAGACCAACCTGCTCGCCCGCAAATTCTTCTCGTCATTGACTATATCAGTGCTCATACGTAATCGAAGCGAGATGTCATAGGCTTCAATTATTATAATAAGGAAGTCGATGAGGAATATATTCCTTTACTCCAATTGTCATCTTTGTCAGAAACTCTGACAGAAAAACAGAACAAGTATCAGCATCGGTCCTAGGATCGTAGTAAACTTATTCCTCATCCATTGACTCGACTTGGTCGATTTCCTCATCACATCAAGACGTCGATCATTGATAAATTCCTTCTTAATAATTGAAGATTAAAACTTTTTTTTTTACTTGAAACAAAATTCGAACTACATCAAATTTGTATTATATTTATTGTATTCTGGGACATTTTTTTTTCATGACAGTAACTTGATCTTATTCTCACAGTGACAGATGCTGAGTATTTAATACCAGAGATCAAGTCGTTGCTGAATGTCTGATATTACGAAACTTTTCTTCGGTATATAAACGAAGCTATCATAATGAATATCTTGTTAGCAAGTTTGAATAAAGACGTGCATTATAGCGCAGTAAAGCTATAGTTACGTTATTGTTTCAATTTTAAAAGTGGCGTGTGAAGTTTTTCACGAGTTTTCGAACACAGTGTATCGTTTATGAGGCAGTTTCCTATAGCCACTATAAAACTTCTGTAAAACCTGAATAAAGTTCAAATATAATGATGATGATGATGATGATCGGATTAAGGTCTCGAACCTTGATGAGCAACTTATTATCGAATTCGGAGAATACGATATCGACCGATATCACATTGTACGCTGGATTGAAAGCCAACAAGGAACGCTAATTGACCGGTATTTAATCACACAGATCCTAAATTCAAACAAATCTCAATGGCTGGTCGTAAATTATGGTATAGAATATGCATACGATTCCTCGGTGTATACTCAGAGTTTTTTTTTTTTTTTTTTGTTTAAATCATATAGAGAGACAGAACATCGCAATCATCGTCTCTAGTTCGAACCCAGTGAGCCGCTATGATCGCGGCAAGGAACTCAAGCTGTAAATATAATCTCTACAATTTTCTACGAATTTTTATTACGGATTATTCAGACTTTTGTATAAATTTTATTGTAAAAATTCATCAAAATCTACAAATTTTTCAAATTTCTGTATATATTGATTGATTAATAAGTATTGTTATAAAAACTTGATGAAAGACGATGAAAAATACTATGAAATTATCAGAATATTTTATTTTAAGAAAAGTACGAAAATCCTGAATTCCGGTGGAAATTTGTACCATCCTTTTTTAATTTTGTAAAAATTACGACGTTCATTCGGCACGCAGGTGAAATATTTGATTCGAACGATTGGAATTTGTGCGCTGCACTTTTTGAGCAAAATCAAATATACCCGCATTCCATCACGATCTAAGGGGGCTGATTGTGTGGTTCGAGGTCCTATACTACAAATATTCGAAAATTAATCACATTAATTAATTAATGTAGTAATCAACTAATTACAAGAACCCAGCTGGTCTCGGTGGACTGAACAAACGCACTTTAATTACTACTGATAGTAGTCATACTACAACCACTCGATTCTGTGTGCAGTCCTCCGTAAACATAACAAGACAATTTCCACCCCTTTTGACAGTCGATTTTATGTTTTCGTTATCAATCAAAAGTTGTGTTTTACGTTAGACGTATGAACTAAAATTTTTCCCTTGGTCAAGCTTCTTTCTCATTTGAAAGCTCTTTTTTCTTTTTTACAGTCTAGTAAAATACAGTCTCTTGAATTAAAAATTTTTTTTTTAAACAACGAAAAGCTTTCAAGGACCTCGGGTCGTTATTTTGAGTTTATACATTCCATCCCCTCGACTATCTCCATGTATTTAATTCCCTGAAGATACAACACGTACATCAATTCAGTAAGGGACAAATTTTTAAATTATAAATAAAAAGTAGAAGATTATAAATGAATTAATTAAAAGCTTATCGTCCAATCTCGTCCAGTTCGAGTGTGAGAGGATGTTGAAAAAAAAGAACGAACGAATTTCCATGTGACTGGGAACAAAGGGGTGAGTGTATAATATAATCCGATAACGAAGATCAGTCGGATTAAATTTTTTTTCTCTACTACAGGCATTTGATCGAGTAGTTGTCGTCACTATATTCTAACCCGGTTTACGTAGTGAGCTGTTTTGTTTGCCTCGCGTTTAATATTCGACGTTGGATATTAATCTGGAAAAGCTGATTGAAAATCACAGGTTGTAAATCATCGCGGATCATTTACTAACGGTGACTTTGATCGCCCCGAGCTTTGCTTGAAATCGATTCTATATTTTACAACGCTGTGTATAAAGATAAAAAATATAAAACGAAATCGGAGATTTTTATTATCTCGTCGTTATTGAAAGACAACAAATTTATATCGCATCCAGTATTTATGAGATGATAAGCTAAAGCTTTATCACCCGAAATCATTTTGTTTCAAAGATTCGAGAATTCATACAATTCGGAAGAATTTTAGACGCAGTTTCGTGTTTGATTAACTTTTGATACGGTCTCACCTGTAGGATCGCTAATGAAACCCATTTTTAATGTTCTTTCTTTCGTTGAGTGTTTCTCAGTACCTTCCACGAACCATGTGTGACGTGTATACCTTTATATTTCGCTCTTCCACGAAGTGGTAATCATTTTAACCAGCTTAGCCACCTGTTTTTTGTCTACTTTAACGATTCAACTTTTATATACACGATTCAGGTGATTCCACTATCAAAAGACTCATTTTTGCAGTAACAGAGTTTATTGACGATAATCTCACAGATCTCGTAGATTTTTTTATCAGATTATATCATAACGTGAGTTTTTCAGATACCTAAGGCTATAAAACTTTTTTTTTCGCGTTTTTGACACCTAAAAGTCAGTTCCTCTGGCTGTGACTCTCACATTTTTCCATACCGTGGTGGGCTAAAAATGTACTCTTAGAAAAAAAATGGAAATTGGAAATCTTCCCTGAAGCTGGAATGGACGATCTTTATTACCCGTTTCTCAAGTTAAAAAAAAATTAGCAAAGAGAATATTCTACAATAAAAATCGGAATTTTGTAACCCAATTTGCTGTCATTTTCCTAGTCCGATGAAAATGATAGAGTGAATGTTGGTGAAATGGTTTATGTAGTCAATGATGATTGGTAATCACGTCGTATCACTCCAACCTGAAGGTTATCCCGAAGTTTAAGACTGAAAGTTGATTTTCAATTTATTTTTTACTATCGTTCGCGACAAATGGGTCTTTTGGGAGAATCACCCATACATATATATACATTTTTTTAGTTTCTTAAATGACCATTTCCCCAGAGTTCATCGTGTGGTTATATTTTGCTATGGAAAATAATGTGCGATTCTCCTTCATTAGCACCTTGCCTCTAGTCAGAATTTAATTAACAAACGATAGATAAATGGATCACCTCGTTAATTACATGCGACGTAGCCCAAGAGGCGAACCTTTTGCGTGTTAATTATGAATTATTATTTTTTTTCAGTTCTCGCCCCATACTGTTTATTCTTTTGCTTCTTGATTTCAACCAGTAGATATATCATTGCATGTTCTCACAGCCTACCTACTCACATTACAACGATTACTGAAATAAGCTATTTCTACTTTCACACAAGTTCGATCTTATCTTCGTGATGATTAACGACGAGAAAGATTGAAATTCTAAGAAAATTCTAATCGGATTCCCGACGATTTCGTTCATTTCTTATGCATGTTGTATTTGCTTATCAGGAAATATACGAAAAACTCTCGGGTGGGCGGAATTATTAACATTGGAATTAGAAAAAAAAAACAAGTTCATTTCTTGACCTTCCGTGTAACGTAATATGAAGGGCAATTGAAAATTGACGAAACCGGTTCGTCGAGGAATGGTTTAAACATTGAATATGATCCTGTTAAAATTTCATATTAATCAGACAAACCGTGTAATGTACAAGTGACAGTGTCTCTACAGGCTTTGAAAAAAGTGTTTCCGCTGCCATTCTTCTAGTTTTTAGTAATGTGATTTTAAAAGATTAGTAATTGTATATTAACTATTGTACTAAACAATGGTCAAAACCGTTTGTGGGAAAAAAAAATCTGACCGAAGAAAAAAAATTCATAAATTTTGACCTCATTGAGGGGCGCGCCCACTGACCAGCCCCCAATGTCAATGTGGAGTTTTCTTATTTTTGGTAACGATATTTCCGAGAAAAGGTATATAATCGGTGAATTATCGTGAATCCTATTTTGTCGGGAAAATTTTTCTAGGAAAAACTCTAAATATTAAGGTATAATTACTCGCATAAAACTTGCGGAAATTTATTAGTTCTAAGTTTTGGTAGAAGATTCTAGATTCTAGAAGCCATTGACTTTCACGTCGTCGTGCTAATTCTCTGGTAACTAGATTTAATCACATTGTTCTATTGTCGCAGAAACCACTTACTCAAAATTCATTTTTTTAATTGACCTTTCAAGAATCAAAGTAGAACGATCATGAATTAGGATCGAACTTCATGGTATAAAACTGTTTCATTGTATACTACCTACTCAAAAAAACTGACAGTGTCGACAATAGTTTTGGCAAAGTCGCCACGGGGTCAGTGAAGAAGTTTTCCTTTTGCCAATTGTCATCGTAAAAAATTAAAGGTCAATAATATTTTCGTCGGAGTAATTTTTTTATATCTGATATCAGTTCCTCTATCAGCAGCCCAAGACTATATGAGTCAGAACCAGAAGTTGGTGTGAAGATAAAAATAAATCCCTTTCTATGATGTTAATTAGTTTGCCTCTTGAATTATTTTCATACTTTCCGTAAAACAAGGGAATTTTTCTCCGTAAATTGAGAAGAAATAAATTAATGAATGGATAAATGAATTACTAATTACTCACCAGCTGCGCATCCAGCGAAGCAAAAGACAAGCATGAACATCAGCGATCTCGTGACTGTATAAGTAACGGCTGAATTACCCCTTGAGGAAATGGCCTCACGATGTTCTCGCATTTTTGTATTTCTTGTTATATGTATATATACTCTTCACTTCTATTTCGTATTTGCACTTGTATCCGGCTATACCCCTTTTCTCCGACGGATATACTCCCAGATCCCTTTCTTCGCGGTTACTTTAGGTGCACCTCGCTGCAGTATAGTGTATTATTCCCTTGTGTACGTATGACCTTTATTATCAGAAGGGAAGAAAAATATGTAAATCATATAAGCTCGTAGAAGCTATGCGAAGCTTTTAGACGAAAAATGTCACACCAGAGATTCACAAGACGTTTTGTGACAGAGAACTGGTCAAAAAGTACTTTATCAATTGATTTTTCTATCTCAAAACAAATTATTCGAATTTCAAATTTTTCATATTTTATTGAAAAATAATTTGAGTGTCAGAGACGCTATTTGGGGGGAAAAGAAAAAGTCGAGAAGAAAATCCTGCTTCTATAAATGTTACACGAGCTTTTACTCCGACGGGCTTAGAGCTTGCAACAGGTTGACTCGTACAGGTCTGGCGACAGAATTACATTTCGTTTCACGTTTCTTTCTCATAAATTCTCTCCATCGGAACTTGTATGGGGTATTTTTTTTTCTTTTTTTATCAGACTTCAAAATTTGATTTGAAAAAGTAGAAGAAATATTCCCGGGTTTTTTTAAATCTTAAAAATGTTTCGTTTCTCTAGTTTTCATCGAGTCCCTTACTTTTCCTTTTCTCCCTTATCAGATGTGACTCGGGGGCGGGGGGTGGTTGATAATATACCCAAACACACGTTTGCACCTGAACTCAGGCTGCTCCCTGGTTCGGGCGATGCTTTTATAGAGATCGTCGCTGTCAGGTGGTGGCCCGACCTGGAGGTGGTGGGGTGCTAAAACCACGGTTGCGCGTCGACGACGTTGGTAAGGGATGACCTGAACCTCGACACACTCGCGTATACTCGCACCCACGCAAAGGGATACAATTGTCACTTCGTCACTTGAAATTATAGATATTTTGAAAATTTGGAAATTTCTCGAAATACATAAATTCGCCAAATTCTCAATTTCGTGGATTATCGTAATGAAAAATGGGGTTGTTTGGTATTATTTGGCGCGAAAATGGACCCGTGTTATTATACTTTTATGTTATATACTTACACAGAGTCTGCAAGAGTAGCGTATCATTTTCTGTACATATATACGTATACAGATGGCACATAAACTGTGAGAATTTGATTAGTGTACGTGTAAAATGTGGCTGGGGTAATAAAATACCGGGGCTGGAGTTCTGTTATGGGCGACACATAATAGACCGGAGAATTACACTGCGATACGATCTGATAAACTCGAATTAAGGGTTCTCCACTCACACAAAGAGGAAAATAATTAATTGACACCGACAATGAGCTAATGAATTTTTCTTTTTTTTTTTTTTTAATTCTTCTTCTTTAATACTCGTTGAAAAATTTCAAAGGGGGATATCGAGAATTTGATTCGAAAAAGCGAGGGGTATGCTGGAGCGCACCGTTAGAGTTTAATCTCGGGAATTGACAAAAACTTGTTATAAATAAACCCGAAATACGAGTAGCCACGTTTATTATCAATTACACACCCTTTGGAATGAGGGGATTATGCGAACTACCCACAACACGTTCTTTGTGCTGACGCAAGATTGGATTTCTGATTTCTGGGATTAGGGTGGCTTCAATTAACTTATGTGCCATTAGTGGCCTAATTATACAATTTTTCTTATTTTACTTCCCACTCGAAATTATGTAGTTTATTTTCGTAACACTTTAAGCCTGCATACAGCAGCAAAAAAAAATTTATAAATGAACATCTTTCATTCTTTTATTCTTTCAAAATGAATGTACTTTTCAAAAGACACCGTATCACAGTATTTTTTTCATGAAAGTACTATAACTAGAGAGAATTGATCTAAATTTTTACGCAAAAATATTGAAAATTTTTTAAGTTATGAATTTTTTAGTAGAAAACCGTGTTTTTCCGAAAACTTATTTTCAGAATTTTTATTTCAGTACTTAAAAACCAAAAATGTACAGTTTCATCGATGAGAGCATATTTTTCAATGTTCAAATTATGTCTCTGAACTTTTAATCGCTCAAAAGTTGGCTCGGGTCAAATTAACCCGGTGTGACTATTATGAAAGTGTAAACATTCCCGCACGACTCAGAGGCGTTCGGGCGTCATCGGCTACTTTGCGCACGCCTCGTTACTGCAGGAATGGAAACTCACGTCCCGTGACAGGATCTACTGAAAATTGTCCAGTTTGAAAACATTTTATTCGTTCGTTGGCACTTGCCCCAGCTTATGCTACACGGGGACGAAGCCAGTAAGGAGAAAGAAGAAAACATTTTATTTTTCTTTTACGTTAAACCGCTTTACTTCTAAAAAATAACATGGTCAAGATATACTCAGACAACATTCTGTCTTGTTTAATTTTGCGCTGTTTGAATGAGTGATCTTCTTTGAATTGTTCAATATTTTTACCATCCTAAACTTTTTGATCAAATATTCTTATAAGCTATTATAATCTCTAAATTTAATTCAAGCATTTTTTCTTTCAATCCAATTTATTTTATCGAAGAATACATCATATTTCAATCATATTAATAATTTATATCGATAATTTATTCCATTGAAAAATAAATTGTATGATATTTTTAGAAATCGTCAAATTTCAGTTATTTCCTTTATTATACAATAAATGAATAAATGAATGAATTGATATAATATATTAGAGGTTTTAATATTGATTTAATCTATGTTTATAAATTATTGATTATCATCTAGACCTGCTATTAAAATTCTGAATTGCCTGTGGCGTGGTTAAAATTTAACAGTTAAAAATTGTTGATTGCTGAAATAATTCTGTGGACTTTATCCATCATATCATCTAATTAATCCGCATCGAACAATGTACTAATTGTAAATCACATATGTATAACACTGCTACTTTGGAGCGGCATCAAAGTGGAGAAGAAAAATTATGCTGAAAGTTACGATTTATAGGTAATTCAGGTCTCGAAGAGTCGGATTTCCAGAAGAATTGTTTTTCGTTATATCCACTCGCGGGTGAGGAGCCCTTATACTTTTTTTCCTACCATTTCTTCCATAACTCTCACCTCGTCTTTTCGAATGTATATAAAGGCGTGGGGATGAGCGTCGCCTTTATCACTGGTCCTTAAGACGGCATGCTCCGCTAAATAAATTTTCAGATCTAGTAAAACAAGGGGTGAAGAAAAGAGGAGAAAAAAAAGAAAGGGAAAATAAAATTCCGTCAGGTATATAGGTGCAGGTTTTTATATTCGACAAATCAATCGTAGTCTGAAAAGCATCCCTCGACGACGAGTTACCTGAAGCACTCGAGTCTTGGGACAACAAACGTAATCATTAAAAGCTCTTCTTTCCCATAATATTTGACTCTTCATTTTTCCAACGCTTCGGGTTTAGCCAAAAGACCGAGAAAATCTACCCTCCATGTTAAATCTAACGAGGGACCATCTGCGAGTTTTTTTTTCAAAAGAGAATTGGTAAAGAATAAGGAAAACAATAAACGCGGGAGAACCTGCCTTTCGACATCAATTTCTCAACCCACGTAAACTCGGAAAAACATTCAACCTAATTGATATACCGAAACCAAATTTCATTTACATTTTACACGACTCGTGTACGCCAGTCTGAGATGGGACACACAATATTTCGTGGTCGACAATGGACGTCGAGGTGCGGTCAACTTCAAGCTACGAACGTCTTCTCTCTGCTTAAACAATAGGCAATGAATGAAGAGGGACAATTAATCCATATAACAATGATCGTTTGGTTTTAGGCTGGGCTTCGTGACAATACCCACAACAATTTAGGGGTAGCCAGCTTTTGACGTGCCTAACTGTATTGCTGTCTACATATTGTCACCGTGGATCTCAAGACCTCGTCTCACAAGGTGACGTATCCACATGATCAAAATTCTGAAAAATTGAAGAAAAACACGCAATTTTTTTCACTTTCAAATTATTTGTCACATTTTTGTTGATGAAAATCAGTGATATTCGTTAAGAAACAAAATTAATAATTGAGGGAGATATAGAGTGTTGCGAATGGCTCCCTTATTGCCACGATTCCAAATACCCAGATGCCAATTTTTGCAGTTTTCCATACAGGGGATTCGCTTCCCTAGATTGAACCGAAAAATTTGAGAAAAACATGAAAATTAGAAAAATGGCGGCTGATATTCTAAAAAGCACGGAAAATTTGCCACATTTATTGTTTATATCAGTACCAAAAAATTATTTTTTCTTTACAGATGTCGGTTCAATCTGTGGAACTAATTGATATCTTAATTTAGAAAAAAAAAATCAAGTCGATATCTTGAGGTGTTCTCGAGTTATCGTGGCAAAACTAACAGAAAAAGTAGTTTCGAGCAAAACGCGTGTAAAGTTCAGGCGTAGTGTTACTGTAGGAAACTATTTCAGTTATCTTTGCGCCAAAACGTTCGTAAAAGATTGTACTAATACAATAGATAAGATAAAAAGAATGATTTTTTTTTGTAATCCAGTTCCTGCCTAGTCCCCTTAATGGTGGACTCGAATTTTGTCCAGCAGTCGAGCCCATGCTACACGTGGTCATCGTCGTTCTAAAAAACGTTCTGTTACCGTTCCGTGAGTTTAATGTAATTGGTGTCGTCATTAATGCGATTAGACTGCTTCTTTCTCGTCGTGCGGCTGCTTTATCATCCTTTTGAGGAAAGGTCTGTCTTTTTTTTATCGTCTTTGCAAAAGCTACAAGATCTCTACTGCGACTCTAGGCTCTGAACCACGAGCTTGCCGTAAAAAAGTTAACTGTTTGTACATTGCTTTCTGACTTTCCAGTCAATTGTTGAGATTACATTCAGCAATACCTCATCTGTTCAATTTATTCTCTCTCTTACTCTAATTAGGTCTTCTGAATTTAGTCTTCTCGGTGTAGACTTGTGTGTCTTATGCAAAGGTTCGTTGATCAGTTAATGGAATTGTATAATCTCAGGACTATACGAGACTCGGATTATTAAAGTCACGTTTCGAAACGAAGTAGTCCTTGTCTCGAGTAATAATACCGCGGATTATACGGATTTAGGTACCTAAAATGTCTGTGAAAATAATTGTCAAAGAATTATCCTGAAAGCATTGCGGTCGCTGGGTGCAGGATAAATACAGTTCCTTTTGTTTCTCCCCAAAATATACACGATCCTGCACACTTTTCAGACGGTCCATGAGGTCAATGTATACTAAAAACAAGCTGTTATCGACTTCCGGTTATTCCTTTTATTTCCAGCTATTTTTAATGTTGCAAATCTGACTTCATATTCATGATCAGAGACCCTAAAATAAACCATGTGGTACCAAATTTCGTTCAAATCCGTTGATCCGTTCCCAAGATATCGTCATTTTTTATTGTATTTTTCAGAATTTCGCTATCCCAATCATTAGAAGAGTACTGAACCGATCAAAGCCAAAATCTAATCAGTTATAGATTGAGAAAAGCCGCTTCGATTGATTTGATAACTTCCTTTTTATTTATCTGAAAACAGAGAAATGGGAAGTTGAAAGTTAGTCAATTTAAGAAAGTCTTCATTTTTCTATAGAATCTTAAAATGACGAAAAAATATAAAAATCGTGCATTTCTGGATAAAGATCAGTAAGAAGGAAAGAATCACTTTCACTCATCGTGAGTTACGCTTATACCCTGCACCTACACCGTATCAAAAAGTGGCTTTTATGCGTCTGGTTCTGGTAGTAATACCAAAAACGTTTGCGGTTCCGTCGTTTCGCTTGATCCGGCAAAAGACATAAAGCAAAGTCCATGCCACAGGTGTTAAATTTCTCTTAATATTTGCTGCCAGCTACCCTTGTGGCTGGGGTTAGCTTATGTTCGTTTTATTATTCCGCCATCTGGGCTTGCTACAACCCTGCTGCATAGTTTTCTGCCCCAAACGCAAACTTGTTATACATGCAACGCGTTACTGTCCAAGGCTTGTAAATTGTAAAGTCGCCTGTAACATTTTGAATTTAACTGATTGAATGGCAGAGATTACTTTTAAAAATTACCAAAATTGTCATGTTTGATCTAAATACAATTATAAAATGTAAATTATCTGAAATTCAACATGTAATTTTTGTCCAATTGACATTATTTTTCCTGCCTATTTTGAAACTATGGATAATCAACAGGTTCATCCAGTATAAGTTTGACATTTCTGTGACCTTTCCGGGACACGAAATAATGCTCGAATTCTTGGAAATTGCCAACTGTTTGCGATTATAAGATTTTGCGAAATCTTGGGGTCTCAATCACGCTCGGCCGAGTTGATTATAGCCGATTAAACGGGACCCGCACACGTCACATGTCAGAGGCATTGTTCCGTGTCTTTGATACATTGATTTGTTCTGCGGAATAATATCACTGACGTGAGTCAGTCTCAATATACTCGGAAATAATTTAATTTGATTTATTATCGACCGCGCGGTTGTTCGTCCACGTCCTGATTGTAACTCCTTGACTGATAGCTAATGACGCGGTGATATTTAGCCGGAAAAACGTCAGAGACCAATGGAGCTTATTCACGTTTGACAGAAAGCTGGAGCTAAATTTGTACAAGAAAAATCGATTCCGATTCTAAAACGTCGCTGGTTCAGTTTTCCCCGGTTTAAATGAGTTTAGTGCGGTCCTGAATATTCGCTGGCAAGTTACCGTTCTGATTAAGCTCAACATCCGCTGATATATTGGATAAATTATTGACAAGTTAACAGAAACCAACATCAGTTGACTCGAGTTTCTGGTAGAAGCTGAGCAACTGCTCAGGTACACGGATGATACGATTCCCACACGGGCAGAGTTTGAACCGTGTAAACAACGTCGTATGACTCTCTGCCTCTTTGGGAACTTGCAATTTAAGAATCTGTTGGTTTTACCGTCCCTTTACACCGCCATCATCATGTCATGTGTGCTCTTGGCCAACGTTGTCGGGAACGTTACCGCATCTCGAGTGTATCTCGTGTGGGTACAGAGGTCATAAAACTGTCCAGCTACGTACCACAGACCACGGGAAGATGCGATCGTGGAGGAGCTAAAAGCAGCGTTTACAGTACCGCTCGACGAAAGTATTTCAGATCAATGATGCTGCCCGAGGGGAGGGTGGAGCCACAAAATTAGGTTACGAGTTAACGCGTTAAACGATAATCACGAGGGGTGAATCTGCACTCTCGAAGTCCGGTGTACGTACAGCAGTGTGTAAAGCACCGTGAAGTTTCGTCGAGTCCCATGAAGTCCCATGAAGTCATCGAAGTTCCATCAAGTTCCTTGAAGCCATTGAAGTCATTGAAGTCCTATATGAAGTCCCATAAAGTTCCTTGAAGCCATTGACGTCATTGAAGTCCTATAAAGTCCCATAAAGTTCCTTGAAGCCATTGAAGTCATTGAAGTCCTAT
>JAFFZH010014269.1:0-13705 GCA_018420115.1 Euura saliciscinereae
TCGCATTTTTGGCACTTACGACCTTCTGCCATTAGACACGCGACATGAATGAATAAATAAATAAATAAATATGCATACATTCATTATTCGATGAAATCGTGCTGACGAATATTTTGACAATGAAGAAAATATTCACCAAAAATTGATCGAATTTTATAAATTTCTCTCAAGTTTGATAACATTTCAGCAAATTATTTAAGGCATTCCCAAATTTTTCCAAATCGCAATTTTGCATTGAGAATAAGGGATTGCAATTCCCAATCTGATTCGATTTTTTCCATCCGAGTTGTCTATTTTTTACGAATAGATACGCGAAAGTTCATCGATGAACTATAATCCGTCATTATAGAATATTTTCGGTAATTTCCAATTCAAATCGATACCTCGAATGACATCAATTCCTTTGTATTCTATACTTTGAATTAACCTGAATCATTGAACTCTTGAATTAATTCGAACAACAACCTTCAGCGATGAATTCGTTACGATTAGTTTTGGACTGTTCAAATTCAGGATCTTTGCAGAGATTCTATCTTGATTGATTTTCAACTTTGAATGATTTTTTCTGACGAAAAAAAAAAAAAAAAATTTTGTAGAAATCCATACTTTTTTTTCTTAAAGAAGAACTACAAAAATTTGTTCGTACTTTGTGGCGTAGAAATTACTTTCACCGTAAGGAAACAAATCGGAAATTACGAAAATTATCGGAAAATGTAAGGAAATTTCGGAAGTAGAGGGTATTTGGAACCGCTCGAATATACGACGCACGCGCTACTGTAATTGAGGTCATTGCGTTATTTCGTTGAAAATGATTATCACTTTCTTATCACATATGTAATTTAAACTTTAATTTAATCAATTTTTCTATGGAAATAGAGTAGTGAATTAATTCACACGTCAATTCAAAACCTTTAGGTTCGTAAGATGGAAGGGTCACTGTTATAAAACCTCGGCTATTTCCAGACTCGATCTAACAACTGAACAATATTCCGTACAGTTTGTTGACTAACGATAAGAGACCAGTGACTTTGAGGGTACCAACATGCCGGAGAAAAGCGAAGCGTTGCAAAATTCTTCCTCCCGGGAACCAGATGATGCAGTTGTGATCTCCGGAATTGCTGGAAGATTTCCGGAGTCAGACAACCTCGAGGAACTTAAAGAAAGTCTGTTTAACAAGGCGGACCTCATCACTGACGACGATCGCCGTTGGAGCACAGGTAAATTGTTGATTCCATGATGATGCAAATGTTGAGGAATTCAGATGGCCAGCTTCGGTGTGGATCGTTTTCCAGCTCACCCCGACGTTCCCAGACGATTTGGAAAAGTGAACAACCTCGAAAAATTCGATAATCAATTTTTTGGGTTAAACTTCGAAGAAGCACAAGCGACCGATATATGCTATGGGTAGGATACTCATCGAACACACTTACGAAGCTATTCTCGACGCTGGTGTTAATCCAGAACAACTACGTGGAACGAACACCGGTGTTTTTATCGCTGCATGCTACGTCGAGACAGGGTACTCTTCGATGTATGACACTTGCCAGGTGAGGATATGATAATCCACTCCACGTGTCCATTTCCTAGTCAGCTTGTCCATGACAAGAAATGTCCGATGAGATGCACTCAAACCTTCCAGAGTGCTGCCACTGGACATGTATTGATTCAATTTCTGATTGTTCAGACTAGGGGATATCCCGTGACCGGCTGCTCTCGTAGTATGTTGGCCAACAGAATATCCAACTGGTTAGGATGCACTGGCCCCAGCTACACCGTGGACACAGCATGCAGTTCCAGTCTGTTCGCATTCGACCATGCGTTCAGGGCTATCAGAAGTGGAGAATGTGACGCAGCTATTGTCGGGGGATCGAATACTTGCCTCCATCCAAACGTATCCTTCCAATTTTTTCGCCTTGGTGAGTGCAGCTCTCCAAAATCGTCCCGTACAGTTTTCATACTCGCGATCTTACAATATCGATTCCGAAAAAGTTATCAAAATCGAATTACTCAAAGAAGCAACTCATTGTCCGCTACTCCTGTGTGGGCATCAAACATGTGTGGGAGTTTTGAGTTGGAATCAATGAATCTGGTTACCTTGCTGTTGTTCCATCAGGCGTACTCTCCAGCGACGCAGTGTTGTAAAAGGTACTTAATTTTTAGTACCTAGGTACAGGTACAGGTACTTGCAGAAAAAAGTACCTAGGTACAGGTACAGGTACTTTTTTCGAAGTGTACCTAGGTACAGGTACAGGTACTCAAGTTGTACCTATATTTAGGTACTTAGGTACTTTTTTTATGGGAAGTACGAGCGCAATCTGAAAAATATGGACAAAATTATAGACCAGACAAACAGGTTATTTCATATTAAGGGGAGGTTACCGTTCACAGGGATGAAAAATGCACAAAGTTCGGACATTATTTTTCAACATGGAATGAACACTTTTGGAGGTGGAGTTTCACCTATTTCATTCATTTATTAGAGAAGAAGAAATTCCAATTTTGTACATAAGAAAAAATATAAAAAGTCGGCTCCAGCTCCTGTCAACTGCACTGTGGGTTCCGGTTCACGCGGGCCCCTCAGCTTCAACGGATGAATCGATTGACATGTATCTGTATTCATTTTGAAGCAAATTAAATTTGCGAGGCCATAACGCAGCATTTTTTATTTTTTTTTGTGAAAAATTGATTTAAAAATATTTTTTCCGGCCGTTGAAGCAAAGGAAATAGAAAATGAAACAATTGTTTTTTGTTCGAAACGGCTGCCATTTTGTTATACGGTGGTTTGTCAAAAACCGAAAACCGATAAGGCCCCGAAAATTTAGTCTAGTTTGATGGGTTTCAACCCCCTTCGTTTAAAGAAAACTGAATTCCAATAGGCGGTGCTGGGCGCATGAAATTAGTCACCGTCATTGCTGGCGCTCCGAAAATGGACGAACATTTTCACAGTGTTTTCACATGAGTAAAGTACCTTGAATTGTACCTAAAAAATAGGTACAGGTACTCCTAAAAAGTAACTAGGTACAGGTACAAGGTACTTATCTGGAAAAGTACCTAGGTACAGGTATAGGTACTGAAATTTGTACCTAGGTACAAAAAAAAGGTACTTGTACCTAGGTACTTTACAACACTGCAGCGACGGATGTTGTAAGTCGTTTGACGACGATGGTAACGGCTACTGCCGGAGTGAAGCCATGTCCGTGATTTTTCTACAAAAATCCAAGGACGCAAAACGCATTTACGCTCATGTCGTTCACTCGAAAACGAATTGCGATGGATACAAAGAAGAGGGCATCACGTTTCCATCAAGTGAACAACAATACGCTTTACTCAAGTCGTTTTATCAAGAGTGCGGAGTTCCACCGTCCAGTTTGGCCTATTTGGAGGCACACGGCACTGGCACCAGAGTCGGAGACCCTGTAGAGGCGGCTGCTATCGAGAAAGTGTTTCTCCCAGGTCGGACATCTCCCTTACGCATCGGTTCAGTTAAGTCAAACTTGGGACATACAGAGCCAGTGAGTGGCCTCTGTTCAATTGCTAAGGTATGTCAAGTTTGCTGATCATTACATGCGCAGTCTTTGATTGCACAGGTATCAGACACTATCTCGCGAGTGCGACAAAAAAAAAAATGGTTATCGGTGCCGAAAATGCGTTTTCATTGTCAAAAGGTCGTAGAAATGAGACTTTTTCAGACATTGTTGTTCCGTTCGCTTCTATCACGTCAATAATTCGGTCTTTATGCAATTGGTCAACAGACTCTTTTCTCTTCAAATTATTAACTAAAGATCAACTATACTTTTAGTTGACCTACTTCTTAATGTTCACTGTTCTGAACATATTTTTTCTATTTTTGGTCCGAATCCCAGCGCAAGGGAAATGATGACGGTGATAGTCGAAATAATAAAGACATTTGTATTCGAAGGTGATAATCGCAATGGAGAGCGGGTACATTTCACCAAATATACATTTCAACCGGCCTCACGAAGCCATCAAATCGTTGAAAGATGGTCGCTTGAAAGTTGTAACCGAATTGACGCCATGGGAAGGTGGCTACGTTAGTATAAACTCCTTCGGATTCGGAGGTGGCAACGCACACGTTCTCTTGAAACCCTGTAAAAAAGAGAAAAAGAAGAATCACGGAACTAGTGACACGATACCAAGACTCGTCGTCGTATCTGGGCGGACAGAGGAAGCAGTAACGACACTGTTAGATCACGTATGTAATGAGTTGAATCCATTGACATTTGTTGTTGTTCATATTTCGTTCTATTGTTACGAGAATTCTGTACAACTAAAACCAGAGGCATGTGAAATCTAGGAATTTTTCCGGCATCAGGACCTATATGTGTGCCGTCATTTCGTCATTAGGTTTCATTGCTCACTATATTGACCATTTTCCCGCACATTGATTCACTGACATCGCGTGTCAACAGCTTGAAAGCAGGCCACTCGATGTGGAATACGTTTCCCTTTTCCACAACATACACGCTGAAGAGATTCCAGGCCATCCATATCGTGGGTATACCATCTTGCCACCAACAGGATTGCCACTGAACAACCTTCGAAGTGTACGGCATTATCCTGGCGAGAAGCGGCCAGTGTGCTTCGTGTTCTCTGGGTTGGGGTCCCAATGGAATAACATGGGTGAGTAGAATCGATCGATCAGCTAATGTATGACAACACTGTAGTCTACAGTCTGGGTCAGATGCTGTTCAACTGTACAACTGTACTGCTTGTTCAATGCGTCATTGATGATTGCTATATTTTCCAAAGGTGCTCTATTCGAGATTCCCGTTTTCGCCGAAGCCATTCGAAAGTGTGACCTTGTTCTCAAGCCTTACGGTGTGGACATTGTCAATATCTTGAAGAGCCGAGACTCAGGAGTGCTGGACAACGTCATACATGCGTTCGTTGGCATTGCTGCAATACAGGTAAAGTCCAAATGTTATACAATCATCAGCCAAGTTCTTCTTTTCAACATTTCATCATTTACAGATTGGCTTGGTGGATGTTTTGACGTCCATAGGAATCGTGCCAGATATCATTATCGGCTACTCGGTCGGAGAGTTAGGCTGTGCGTATGTCGGTGGTAGCTGCAGTGCAGAGCAAATGGTGCTGGCGGCATACGGTCAAGGTTTGGCGTTGATTGAAACTGAACCGATAAGTGGGTCCACGGTGGTCGTCGGGCTCGGCAATGCGGAGTTGAAGAGTCTGTGTCCAGCTGGAATCCATATCACTGGTCACAATGGTCCGAAGAGTACAACGATCAGTGGTCCAATCGACTCCATCGGAAATTTTGTCTCCAGATTGCAGGTGAATGTTGTCATATGAAGCAATTTCCGCGCTAATCCGAACATCTTCGATAGTTCTGTCGATTACCAATGTCTTTTACTTTTCATAGGCTCAAGGTGTTTGTGCTGAAGAGGTACCTTGTGGCAATATCCCATACCACAGTCACCTTGCTGCATCGGTGGTCCCGAAAATGCAGGCCCATCTGCGAAGGGTTGTCTCGGGCCCAAAACCCCGCAGTAAGAGATGGCTGAGTACATCCGCACCATATGACCAATGGGAATCTGATGCAGCCCAATTTTGGTCATCCGAATACATCACGAACAACGTACTAAGTCCAGTTCTATTCGAAGAAACCATACGGCTGATACCGAACAATGCGATAACCATCCAAATAGCACCGTGTACTTTGCTGCAAACCATATTAGAAGAGTCCTTGCATGCAAATGTTGCTAAGATTGCATTGACCGATTCCGAGCATGACTGTAACGTTGAAGTTTTGCTCGAAGCTATCGGAAAAATGTACCAAGTCGGCTTGAATCCTAAATTGACTGGTTTGTATCCCGCCATTGAATATCCGGTGAGTCGTGGAACGCCTATGATTGCTCCCCTGCTGCGTTGGGACCACTCCAATGACTGGCACGTATCGAAATTGGAGCACTTCACCAGACTAGAGACTGGACAAAGAATTATCAAAATAAATATAGCTGAGGACAATTTTGACTGGATGGCAGGGCACGTGATTGACGGAAGAAACTTGTTACCCGCGACAGGCTATTTATTACTGATTTGGGAGACGTTAGCCTTGATGCAGGCTGTAAGCTACACAGAAGTTTCGGTTGTGTTCGAGGATATCAGGTTCCTTCGAGCAACTACGATCCCAAAGGAAGATACCATCGAGCTTACGGTCATGGTTCAGAAAGGTGAGATCGATTATCAACTGATATGAGACCACAATACAGGAAAAGTTCACCCCAAATTGCACTGACGCCAAGTTTGCTTTCTAGGCTCGGGGAGGTTCGAGATCTACGAAGGTGGAAGCGCCATCGTTACTGGATTCATCCGTAAGACCTCCAACCCGGCTCAAGAACGTATCTCTGCCGAAATGTTGACCGTTGACGACGAGGAACTGAACATGAATCAAAAGGACATATACAAAGAATTACGCCTAAGAGGCTATGGATACAGAGGATTATTCCAGGGACTCACGAAAGCCTCGATAAAAGGAACTGAAGGACGCATAGCCTGGTCTAATAACTGGGGAGCTTTCATGGACATTATGCTACAGATGAAAATAATTGGAATGGACACCCGAGGACTGTTTGTTCCTACGAGTATTAAGAAGCTGGTCATAGACACCGAGAGCCACAAGGACCAGCTCCGCGCTTTACCCGTGGACGATAAGGGTAGTTGCATGAAATACCTGCGTATGAAATGTGACCGATGTTTTCCCCTCACAATATGGAATCTGACTAGGAATCATGTATTTTGTATCGTTTCCAGTTCTTGCGGTGAGCGTGCGTGAAGATTTGGATATCATCGTGTCCGGTGGCGTGGAGATACGAGGTTTGAGAGCTAGCGCGATAGCTCGGAAAAAACCTGCAGGAAATCCCGTGCTTGAGGATTTCAAATTTGTCGCACATCGAGATCGAGCTGAGATGGACTTGAAAGTGGTGACTCGAATTGCCACACAAATAGCGCTCGAAAACCAGTTCAGTGTGAACATAAAAACAATCGAATTGATCGGTGAACCCGTTGATGTAACTCCTGAAAACTTGACCTCTCCCTTGATTCAAGAAGTTCTTGCCGACTTGCCCCTGCTACAAGCCGATGTCAACATCATTGCACCACACGATACATTTTCCGACGGTGCGGTACCTCCTGATATCAAAGTTGGGGATCTGAAGAAATTGTCCGGTGAATCCGGTGCTCTGATAGTGGTGGGCCATGGACTTTTTGCTGATAAAAATACTGATGCCTTGAGAATTCTAGCAACAGCGACGATGACGGGAGGCTTCATGCTAGCCAGGGAACCGTTGAACACAGATACCGATATTCTGCTAGCAGTCGAAAGTGAGGGCTTCGATGTGATAGTAGAAAAACAGTCTGGCAAGGAACTGGTGCTCTTACTCCGCAAGAGGGACAAACGACCCAAAATAGCCAGTGCAATTCATATCAGCGATAACGAATTCACTTGGCTCCCAGTGCTACAAGCTGCTTTGAAGGCGGAAAGTGAAAAACACAAGAACAGCAGGAATCGAGTTCTGTTGGTGGATGAAGGGAATTTCGAAAGTGGATTGATGGGATTGGTGAATTGTCTCAGAAAAGATCCAGGTGGCGAAGTTGTGGAGGGACTACTGATCCAAGACTTGGGGGCTCCAAAGTTTTCGGTGGCCGATCACCTTTACTCCGACCAATTGAAGCTTGGCTTGGCGCTGAATGTCCTCCGACCCGGAAGAGTTTGGGGCTCCTATAGATTCTTCGCGATGGACCCGTTGGCACCAAAACCCGTTTATCACGCACGTATCAGTCAGCTCGCACGCGGGGATTTGTCCTCAATGAAATGGGTCGAAGGAATGATCCAGCCGGATTGCCAGCAAGAGGATATCGTCGACATCCACTACTCGTCGATAAATTTCCGCGACGTTATGCTCGGTACTGGAAAATTGGCCGTTGAAGTTGTTGCCAAAACTAGACAAGGTCAAGAAAGCACGATTGGATTCGAATTTTCCGGACGAGACGTAAACGGTCGTCCAGTGATGGGTATGATCGAAAGCGGAGCTTTGGCCAACTTGTGTATCTGTGACAGAGAATTGATTTGGGAAGTGCCAGAGCATTGGTCACTAGAAGACGCAGCCACGGTTCCCGCAACGTATGGAACAGCCTACTACGCTCTGATCGTGAGCGGTAAAATGAAGAAAGGTGATAAGGTTCTGATACATGCGGGTAGCGGTGGTGTAGGCCAAGCAGCGATTACGTTGGCTCTCCACGCGGGATGTGAAGTTTTCACGACAGTAGGAACCCCGGAAAAGCGAGCATTCATTCGGGATCGTTTTCCCCAAATTGGTGAAGACCATATCGGAAATTCTCGAGACACAAGCTTCGAGCAGCTGATCTACCGCAAGACCCGAGGACGAGGCGTGGACTTGGTGCTGAACTCATTAGCGGAAGAGAAACTTCAAGCATCGGTTCGTTGCTTAACAACCGGTGGACGATTTCTGGAAATTGGTAAATTTGACCTCGCGGCTAATAATCTTCTTGGAATGGAAACATTCGCAAAGGGCATCAGCTTCCATGGGATCCTCTTGGATAACTTGTTCAACGCTTCTTCTGACAAGAAAGTCCGATTGCAGGTAATGCTTGACGAAGGAATAAAGAGCGGTGCAGTCAAACCACTTGTAAGAACGGCATTTCCAATGAATCAAGTCGAGGAAGCTTTCAGATACATGGCAGCTGGAAAACATATCGGGAAGGTTCGTCAACTATTTTATTATCACTGCTGAAAATCGCACTTTCATGGTCGCTCGATAACTGGAAATAATTGCAGGTAATTTTGAATATGCGCGGCCAAGGGGATAGACCACCGTCTGAACTTCCTCTCGCACTTCCACGGTACTTCTGCTCAGAAACATGCAGTTACCTCATCCTTGGCGGGCTGGGTGGCTTCGGTCTTGAGCTTGCCGATTGGCTGGTACTTCGTGGGGCAAAAAAACTAGTCCTGACGTCACGTACAGGTGTCAGTAATGGGTATCAACGTCTGCGTATCAGGCTTTGGGAAAGTTACGGAGTGTCGGTCGTTGTCGTGGCTGGAAAGGACGCGTCGACGCCCGACGGTTGCGAAGCTATCCTCAAAGAAGCTGAAGCCCTTGGTCGACTGGACGCTATATTCAATTTGGCGGTAGTGCTGAAAGATGCCTTGTACGATGATCAAACAACAGAGAACTTTGAAGAATCTTTCAGAGCGAAGGCTTGGGCCACGAAGCAGTTGGACAAGTTGTCGAGAAAACTTTGTCCGCATCTCAGACAATTCGTGGTATTTTCCTCGGTATCCTGCGGTCGAGGTAACGCGGGGCAAACAAATTACGGAATGGCCAACTCTGTGATGGAAAGAATATGCGAAAAACGAGCAGCCGAGAATTTTCCAGGGTTAGCTATCCAATGGGGAGCCGTTGGCGATGTTGGACTCGTCGCAGAGATGCAAGAAGATGACAAGGAGCTAGTCATCGGTGGAACTCTGCAACAGAGAATCACATCTTGTCTTCAGGAGCTTGACGGTTTCCTACGACAGAATTCTCCCGTCGTTTCGAGCATGGTCGTCGCCGAAAAGAAGGCTGGTAGTGCCGGGGCGACGAACATTGTCGACGCAGTTGTGTATATAATGGGTATGTCGCCGTTGAAACCATAAAATTAAAAGAACAGACCCAAGTTCACTAATGCAATATTTTGGCAGAAATCAAGGACCTCAAAACGGTGAGTCTGCACACACCACTTTCCGAATTGGGAATGGATTCCATGATGGCTGTTGAAGTGAAACAAACGCTGGAGCGTGAATTCGACGTGTTCTTGACCGCACCAGACATTCGTAGTTTGAATTTTGCGAAGCTCATAGAAATGTCGCAAACGCGAGCCACGAACGACGAAACCCATGGAAATGGGGTCGAGAATGAACCGATAGAAGCTGCTGGTTTAAAATTGCTGTTGAAAACACTCGGTTCACAAGAGCTTACCAAAAATATTTGTGTTCCGTTGGTAACGAGAGCGAAAAACGGTAGAAGTGAAGTCTTCATGTTGCCAGGAATCGAAGGAACACATAACGTATTCCAGTCTCTTGCCGGTAAAATAAAGTCGCCAACTACTTGTTTGCAACTCGGGACAGGTTTTCTCGAACCAAAGTCACTCGATGATCTGGTGGACCTCTTGATTCCAGTAAGAATTCTTCGTACAATTCCGTAACTAAACATCGGTGTGTATCGCTAATTTTCATCATTTTCCAAACTCCAAACTCGTCAGCATGTAAAATCGAAGAGTACAAGAGACTTCGCCATCGTTGGTTATTCTTTCGGAAGTCTGGTGGCCATCGAGCTCGTTAGACGGTTGGAAGCCAACGGCCTCACCGGACGTCTCGTCTTGATCGACGGTTCACCTGATTTTATGAAGGCAGTAATGGGCCAACGATTCACCCTAGCTCCCAAGGACGAGATGCAAACACAATTTCTTTTACTGGCTATGAGTTCCGTATCACCGACCAGCGTTGAACAGGTGATCCAACAATGTCCGACTGGATGAACCTCTGATCGACTCCTTCATCGAATCATGTTTTTTGTTCTATATTGGTGGACAATGATGTTGTAGTACTCATGTATGAATGATAACTCATGTCCATGACACACTTCACGGTAGCGAAGTTCGATTCTGATTATAATTATTGTCAAAAGACAGAAACAATTTTTAATTAGTTGCAGAAAGAATGATTCCAATCATTTCTGCCCATCCCAACGACATTCTCTTGTTGATATTCAAAGAATTCTCCATAATTTTTATGTTTTAAAAAACTAATTAAATTTTTTTTTCATCTGTAGCTGAAAGAAGAATTGAAAAAATGCAATACCTGGGAAGAGAAATTAGTAGCGTTCACAAAAAAGAATCCTGAAAATGGAAAGCTCAAGTTTTCTGCAGAAAATCAACAGGCAATTCTTTCATCGGTATTTTCTCGCTTAAAATTCATCCAGGACTACGACTCCTCGGTACTACCCCCCATTCGAGCACCGATTGCATTACTCAAACCAAAGATCCAGACTGTTCGTTCGATGTCCGAGGATTATGGGCTGAGTTTGGTACGCACATACTGTTTCAGTTCATATCTCAGTAACATGTTGACAATCGTGTGATTATGAGTATCTTCACCCGTTTTACAGATTACTCGGGGTAAGGTGGACGTACACTACGGGGAGGGCGATCATTCGACGGTCCTGGATGACGACATATGTGCAGCAGCTATTGACGGAGAGCTCGGAAAAGATGTGATACGTAATTCGAGTGAATTAGATAGCTAAATCTTATCTTATCCAAGTTATGTATCATCTATACGTTTCACAATTCAATAAACTACACTAATTTGCTATCCAAAATTTGAATAATTGGAACAAAAATAAAAGTGATAAATTTTTTTTTCTCACAACCGGTCGCAAAATGCCACTTTTCATACCTCTTGAGCGGGCGGAAAACAGGTCTTTTCGCCCACGGGCGGAAACGTCTTTTTCCGCCCGCTAGAAGCGGGCGAAAGAGACTTTTTCCTGCCCTAGGGCGCAAAATCCTGTTTTCCGCCCGTTCACGCGGTCTGAAAAGAGGCATTTCTGCAGACCAGGTGATGAGAAAAACATCGTGTGCATCATGGGCGCAAGGCTATTATGACGAGTCTGCTTTTACAGCAACTCGCCTTCGGCTCGTGCCGCAAATTGCATACTCGTAAAATAGTCTTTTGCGCCCTTGATACACAAATAACTATTTCTTCACACGCTTCATCGCATACCCTGTAATAAACGCATTTCGCATTTTTCTATAATTTTGCACAATTTTTTGTAATAATCGATTAATCGATTTTTGAGGAAATCGATTAATGTTTCGCAATGAATCGATTATCATAATCGGGATGTCTACGATTAGCCGATACATAGTAATCGATTATCTACCGCTCGATTTCCATCTCTACTGTAGGCGGATGCGGAGAAGGGGTTGCCTGAAGTTAGGCGCGTTTCATAAACCACTAGGGTGCCTGCCGCGGTGCGCTCCGCGCCTCAAAAATTGTTTCTACCCCATTTCATTCCCTTAGGAGTGGAATTTAAAAAAATGCCTCAACTACTTTCTAGGTATTTGAATGAGCAATAATTTGAAGCCAAAACCAAGTCAAAATCTCATCGGGCCGAGGAGATATCCATGAATCCGCGAAAACATGTTTTACCCCTTTTATTCTCCTTGTTGGGCGAATTTCGAAAAATCGCTTCTTAGCGGGTGTTTATGAAGGGAAGGGAACATGTTGCCCAAATTTCAAGTTTCTAGGTCAAGGGGTTTGGGCTGGGCGTTGATGCCACTTGTTCCTTCATACACTGAAAGAAATTTTATTACAATATTTGATTTTCGGTGGACCAAAAAGTAGGTACAATAAAATATAGTATTTTAGGGGCAAGAACGAGGTAGAGTTACGAAAAGTACAATAGTGCTTTGGAAGGAGCAAAATAAAATGTTGCGCGTTCTCTGAGCTCGAATAGCGAAAATAGCAGAAGGTCATAAGCGCCATTTCAATTTTTTTTCATTATTCATGATTTTTTCAAATAGCTGTAAGAACTCGTAAACCGCAAAGATAAATTGAAAGAACGACCATTTAAAAGAAAATTTGATAAAAAATATTGGTAGTTAGAAGCAGAAGGTAGTTATAAAAACTAATTACAAAAACTCGTGAAACGCAAAGAAGAAACGAAATCGACAACGTTTCGAAAATTTATAGAAGAAAAAAACAATCATTGACGTATAAAATTATCACAATATTTTATTACAGTCATACATCATCGATTATTGCTAATAATACAAACTAAAGGAATAAAAGATAATCAATAGATTAAAACTCGCTGAAATGGCTTGAGAAATTTAATATCAGGCGAGACACTCGCGTTCCCAATTTTCGGGAAGCATTGGCTCCCATACTTTGAAGAGCGTGTCCAGTAAACAAGGCTCTCCGCATCCTGGTATCTTGATATTGTGTGGTTCAATGGTCTCGGTGTTGTTCAGGTACGATATCTGCAAGGATAAAAAAAAACAATCACAGATTCAAAAAGTTTGCTTTATCTTATATTTATATCATGTTATTATTATTAGTCTTTACCTTGACTTCGTGATCCTGCCTACCATCAACCGAAAGGAGTTCAAAAATGAGGGCCGCGCCGTACTCTGGTCTGAGATCTTCGTCCATGATCCCCATCGCCCTCATGACATTAACTTGCGTAAGATCGTGGCCAGCGTATAAGTACAACTTATGATTGTCCGTTCCGTTTCGTCGCTGCACCATATGCTCCAAAATCTCCTTGAGGAAATTCCCTGTGAAAGGAGATCACGTGGTCTACCTGTAGTGTCCACTCTGCTCCGGTCTTTCTTATCTTGTATCTTCTATCTTCTATCTTCTATCTGCTATCTTCTACCTTCAATCTTCTGTCGTTTATCTTCTATCTGCTATCTTCTATCTACTGTCTTCTATCTTGTATCTTGTATCTTCTATCTTCTATCTTCTGTCTTCTGTCTCCTGTCTTCTGTCGTCTGTCTTCAATCTTCTTTCTGCTATCTTATATCGTATATCTTCTATCTTCCATCTTCTATCTTCTATTTGCTGTCTTGAGTCTTGTGTCTTTTGTCTTGTGTCTTGTGTCTTCTG
>JAFFZH010014269.1:13715-25031 GCA_018420115.1 Euura saliciscinereae
TGTCTGCTATCTTCTGTCTTCTGTCTTCTATCTTCTATCTGCTGTCTGTGTCTTCTGTCTTCTGTCTTCTGTCGTCTATCTTATATCTTCTGTCTTCTGTCCTATATCTTCTATCTGTTGTCTTCTGTCTTTTGTCTTGTCTTCTTATATCTTATATCCTCTGTCTGCTATCTTCTGTCTGCTATCTTCTGTCTTCTTTCTTATATCTTCTGTCTTCTATCTACGATCTTCTATCTTCTATCTCCTATCTGCTATCTTCTATCTGCTATCTTTTATCTGCTATCTTCTATCTGCTATCTGCTATGTGCTATCTGCTATTTACTATCTTCTATCTACTATCTTCTCTCTTCTATCTGCTGTTTGCTGTCTACTGTCTTCTATCTTCTATCCAGGAATCCAGAATATTTCATCTACCTACCCCCTCTGAGTCGCATCTGAATCACATTGCTCGTAAAAAGTGCCAAACTCTTAGCGGCCAGTAGCTTCATACGTTCGTTGTAATAATTCTTGGCCCATTCCGGTAACTTTAGGCCGTTGAACACCTGAGGATATAATAAGCACGAGAAGATGAAGACATCCGGAAGGAAACATCTCTTGAACTAATCACCTCGATCTCTAGTATGTTGTAGACCAGCTCAACGTCCAGTATAGACGATATATTCTTTCCAGTAAAGCTCGTCAATTCCCTGAACAATGAAGACATCGAACCGTTCGAGCTTTCGCTGAAGTTCGCGCAGGCTTGTTTCAGCTCTCTTTCGAGCCTTGGACACGGTGCGGTCGCTGTAATCATCTGAGCGAAAACAATCTCACTTATCGGACCAATGAACAACAAATTGTTACCCAGACCTTGTCCATGTTTCTCGGTGTATCGTGGACGGGAATTGGCCTCCAGGCAAGACCAGGGACGAACTGATCATCGGCTGCGGGTTGATAAAGAGATGCTAGAAGCGCCTGAGCCGACATTATGCATCGGTCTGCGTAACTGCTGCGCACTGTAACTTCCGACGATTTGTATTTGTCGCCGATGAACGACCCGTAAATTTCTCTCAGTCGCTGTCCCGAGGTGTACATCTGGAGCATACCTTTCTGCGAGGAGAAGCACGTTGAGAAGATGAAGAGCTGTCGCTGAACTCGATTACAAATCAAACCTTAGTTAATGCTCCCCAACCGTCTGGCCATGCGTAGTTGAGGTATGGATCAGTGGGATAAGTTTCAACGGGATTTTTGTCCCCGTGTCGAAATAACTGTAAGGTGTAACGAGGACTTGATTACGAAACCGAGGCTGGCTCATGGTTAGCCCAAACCCGTGGTTCACTCACTATAGACACTTGCTGCAGATTCCTTCGATGATTAGAAGTCGAAGCAAACGCCGTAAAGGCTAGCAGAACGCAGCCAATCACTACGGCTAGTACTGCGACGGATATGCACCTTCCACGTCGTCCGGATCGGCAGTTGTTCGCCAAAAATCCACCGGCACGATCCATCTTCGAATTTCTGTACACAGTACTCGAGAACGATGGAGAATGAACCGAGTTTCTTTACTCCACGCTAATATGAAGGAGAGATAAGCGATCCTTATCGCAACTCAATTCGACTTGAGTCAAAGGTCGAATTCATTTGGAAGAAACCGCTAGTGTTTTATAGGCAACACTACACGAGATGATGATTAGAAGGTGAGAAGAAGCGAGAGATAATGAACAAATTCGAATTTGAATTTAGAAGATGCAACTTTAGGCTTACAGCTGGAATTACGTATTAATGTGTATGTGAGGCATTCCATGCCAACTCGACCAATGATTTTCCCTCACCATTTTTGATTTGTTTCATAATTTTTTCTATGGTTGCCCCCACTTTCAAAAACACTTTTAAATTTTTTCACATTTTTCTAAAGAGCCGTTCATTTTTTACGTATTTTCAAAACTCCAAACAGATAGACATTTTTTAAAATTCTGAAAAAATTATCAAAAATACTTTGTTCCAACACCATCATTTTGGGACATATTAAAAAGTGGAACCAGTTTTTCTTATATATTTTTTGCATATTGAAAAAAAAATTATTTGATAATTATGGTCCTATCGGCTCCGAAAAGTTTTAGAGTACAAATTACTCGTATTTGTTTAGTAAAAACGGGTTATAAAAATAAACAAGGCGGAGGTTTCTGTTATAAGACATTTTATCAAATAAATTATTATTATTAATTTCAATGCGATTATTAAATAAAAATGAAGTAAGTTTGTTTCGAATATGCAAAAAAAAATATAAGAAAAATTAGTCCGACTTTTTAATACGTCGCGAAATGATGGTGTTGGAACAAAGTATTTTTGAGAATTTTTGCAGAATTTTCAAAAATGTCTATCTGTTTGGAGTTTTGAAAATACTTGAAAAATTAACGGTTATTTAAAAAAAATCAGAAAAAATTTCAAAGTGTTTTTGAAAGTGAGGGCAATCATAGAAAAAATTATGAAACAAATAAAAAATGGTGAGGGAAAGTCATTGGTCGAGTTGGCATACACCAGTCGAACACCGCTATGAAGAAACTGTCTGTGTTATTATTCTGTAAATAGATATTTCGACTCACCTGCAATCGAGTTGCTCGTTCGTATTGCGCAGTCGTAAATTAGGCGGGAAAAAAATCGCGCTCAAAATGACACTCGAATTGAATTTAATGATAAGCCAGATCGGGTTGATCGAGTGCGCGGTATGCTCTCAGGTGGCAATACCGATGCGTGAAGCAGCTGATCAGTGGTACGCACGCCTCAATCGCTTATCGCGGCCATGGAAAGGAACGTGGCGTCTTCCCGACGTCACCAGACAGAGCTAGAATGCGTATCGTGGTCCCCCCACATCCACCGACTTGGGTATACCTGTGCGGATGCCTATGTCATGTGATTTTAGTCACAGGTGTGTAGCTTCGGTCTGCGGCTGTTAGGCGCTGACTGGGTCTGTGTATAGTACACATACCGCGAGTTTCTCGCTATGCGGGCCACTCGGTGCGCCTGAAACAGGCAACCGTACGTACGTCCCATGAGAATTAGCACGTGCCGTACGCACGGTTGCCTGTTTCAGGCGCACCGAGCGGCCCGCGTAGCGAGAGACTCACGGTATGGGTGATGCGTGGTAGATTAGTGGCTAGCCTAACTTCTTTTAGCCTGTCCACCGAGGTGACGGAACACCGTCTGAGTTAACATGAACATCTTTCATCGCTAAATACCGTTGGGGAGCAGGAACTTCCTCATTTCAAGATAAAAAAAGTGGTGTAGCGTGCTCCGGGGTGATTGTTTTGGTTTTATTGTGAATTGTTTTTCCGGACTGGCTGGCCTACAGTGCGTCCGCGTGATGGACAATCTGAAATTGTTATCGAGATCGCGCAAGCGCTTTGGATCTCTTTGGATCTAGTCGTTAATTGGATAAAACATTCAAAAATCATCGAGGAGCTGGGTCGATTACTGTTCTATTATTCTCTGAGCGCCTAAATTCTCTACACATACATGACTCTCGAATATGTTCGGTTGCCTGTTTTCAGGAGCTTCGATCTGTACTCGCTATTTTTTTTACAATTCTTCGAACTCTTGCTTAGATCAAGATAAAGCGAATGGAAGCAATAATCAGTAAAGATTTATCAGCTTGTAGAGACCTTCATTTTGGGCTAATGTTGAACGGACTGAAAGTCCTGATCCGCAGATGCTCGGATTCAGATTTTTCATCATATCTCGTCAACCATTGATCCTATCGTCACAGAGGTAATAACAAAAAATGAAGCTTACTAAATTCTCTACAACAAAGGTTCAATACACTTTTCTCGTATCTTCAATGGTTTTCGTGTAATACAAGACTGAAAATCACTTTCGGTGCATCAGAGATAGAATTACATTAGAATTGAATCGAAGGTGCTCGAATTCAGAATCTTCATCATATCTCGACAACTATTGATCCCATCGTCACAGAAGTAATAACAAAAAATAAAGCTTACTAAATTCTCTACAACAAAGGTTGCATACACTTTTCTCGTATCTTCGATAGTTTGTCTCTAATACTCCAGTGAATACGTACATACTTTGGGCGGGAAATTCAAATATCGACACTTTCAGCCCTGTATTACACAGAAACTATAGAAGATATGGAAAATATGTACTGAACCTTTGTTGTAGAGAATTTAATAAACTTCATTTTTTGTAATCACTTCCGTGATCATAGGATCAACAGTTGTCGAGATATGATGAAAAAACTGAATTCGTTCACCTTTGATTCAGAAGCGCGGATACAGTAAGAAAAGAAAAGTCTGTTATCATAACGATCAGCGTGTCTAGTTCTCTCGCTTCGCCTCCAGAGGCGCGTTAGTATCGCGTATGAGTGCGCCGATCCAAATATGAACAAATGAACGCCGTCCATATATCAGTGACCATACGTCACACAATAAGAAAAAAGAAGCAGAAAGCAGAAGTAGAAACATGGCAGCCACAGCAACAGACTCGTTTGATTCCTGGCTAAATGAGAAGTTAAAGTCGTTAAACACAGACGAAGGAGTATTCGGCTCGTACATCCGAGGTATATTAGAGGGTGACGAAACCGATGACGAAAAGTCCGAAGCCCTGGAGGGAATTTTAATGGGTGTAACCGTGAGTTGAAACGATTATTTCAGGTTATGTAGCCTCGGGTTGTATCGAGTCTCCCCGAATCCTGACTGAAAATCACAAATTTACCACCAGGAAATCAACATCGATAAACACATAAAAGAGATTTTCACCGCGTGGTCGGAATCTTTGAGAAAAAATGCGCCCGCCGACGGCTCGGTGCCAACCGAAGACGTGGACGTGAGGCTTGTCCGTATGCTAGAGTCCCAGAGCCTGCCGACCACAACGTCGAGGAGCTACACCGAGGAGGAGAGGAGGATCAGGGAGGCGATACTCGCCCAGTACAGCCAAATGTCGGACAACGAGGAGAGCGAGGGGGAAGGAGAGGAGGAAGGAGCCACCGGAGGCGACGGAGGTCTGGAGAAGAATACAAACGCGGCTGTTATCGCGCACCAGGAAAGAGAGAGGCGGGAGAGAGCCAAGGTCGAGAGTCAGAAGAAGAAGGACAAGGATAAGGAGGATCGGTGAGGATCTGATCGATCCGCGTTTAATCACAACTTTTTTCAGATTCTGTTTATTTGTTACCATCGGAGTAGATCGAGGACCCAAACGGCCGAAACGTTGGCTTCTATGATAAAAGTTCACTTTTGACCTTCTCCGATCAGTTTTCTTTTGATATACTTGCAAGTTGCAGCTTTTCGGAGGAATTCAGGTCCGGAAATAGGGGGCGGGCTCAAAATTCCGAACGACTTTGTGCCAAAAGGCCATAATTCCGAATTGAAAAGTAACCGAAAAGCCTAATTTCGAATTTGAGAGTACCGAAATGATGTTTTGCACTTTTTTTTCGTGTACTTTAAACTTTCTACTACATTCGGTACTTTAAATTCGGAATTATGGCCTTTCGGTTACTTTTCAATTCGGAATTATGCCATTCGGTACTTTAAAATTCGGAATTATGCCTTTCGGTACTTTTAAATTCGGAATTATGGCCATTCGGTACTTTAAAATTCGGAATTATGCCTTTCGGTACTTTTAAATTCGGAATTATGGCCTTTCGGTTACTTTTAAATTCGGAATTATGGCCTTTCGGTTACTTTTAAATTCGAATTAAGCCATTCGGTACTTTTAAATTCGGAATTATCGCCTTTCGGTTACTTTTCAATTCGGAATTATGCCTTTCGGTTACTTTTCAATTCGGAATTATGCCTTTCGGTTACTTTTCAATTCGGAATTATGCCTTTCGGTACTTTTAAATTCGGAATTATGGCCTTTCGGTTACTTTTCAATTCGGAATTATGCCATTCGGTACTTTAAAGTCGGAATTACGGCCTTTCGTTTACTTTTCAATTCGGAATTATGCCATTCGGTACTTTAAAATTCGAAATTATGGCCTTTCGGTTACTTTTACATTCGAAATTAGGACCTTTCGGCGCAAAATCGTTCGGGATTTTGAACCCGCCTCATCTGAGCTATATCAGCGCGGTTGACTCGCCAATGGGACGATTTTCGATATTTTAATGCTCAAAATCGATCGAATCGCGTTTCTTTATACCTTGCGACAAGTTTTCCAGAGTCTCAGACCCTGATTGATTCTTGATTTCCTTGAAAATTCCTTGATTCGCTTGAAAATTTTACTGAACATAGTTCAAAGTGTCTCCAAAGTATGATAAAATTTTCAGCCACCCCCTTCTTTTTCTTCTCCGGCGATAAATTATTGCAAAAATTTTGGTTCGAACTATTAAGAAAAAAAAAAAAAAAAAACACGGAGTTTGTGTGATTATATAAAGTTATATAACTGTTTTTCATCAAATTATCCACATTTTCTTATTTTTCTCTTCACCAAATTATATATAATTTAATATCAATTCTATTATCACATTTCATTTCATTCCGATTTTATAAAAGAGGAAAAAAAAATCACAAATTCTTTGGGATCAGATTGAAATTTGATAACAATTTTGTTGAATTTTATTTGATCATTCAAAGAAAAAGAAAAAAAGAAAACAATTTGTTTTCGGGAATTGTTTTTAATTCATTTTATTGATTAAACATTGACATAGCTATAATTTTCGAATTCCATACAAATTTCCCGCCGGAGTAGTAGAAAACTGTCCGCAGTTTTGTAACTCCGTCGCCAGGTGGCGCGTGCCGAATTTTTCTCTCGCGAGTGAAATTGAACCACTCCTTGTACAGTAGACCTCGATAAACCGGTGTTTGGCACTCTGGTTTCCCTTCAATATACGAATAAATCTTTCGCCTTTTACTAAAGATTTCCGTGGAGGGGAACAACTCGATGAGTCTGTAAAACAATTTTTTTCGAACCCGGTGAAAACCGGGTCATTAATCAATGCAAACACAAATATTTTTCCTATATAAATAGAATTATAAAAATTCCTTCGTTGAAATTATTTATAATTGCGAACTTTTTCGATGATCTTGATCTCAAAATAGTTCTCAGATAGCAAAATTTCAAGATTCACTCTGTTTTCAGATTGAAATTGTCTTTTTAACAGGGTGTCTACATCCTTGAAAGTCCTGGAAATCTCAGGGAATTTTTCTTTCTCCTGGAATATCCTGGAATTCTTAGGGAATATTGAGTTCACTCAGGGACTTTTTCTCAAAGTGATCAATTGGAAAAAAAAAATTTGAAACTAAATTTTCTAAAATCGTAAAAAAAAAGTCCGAACTCGTAATCGATACTTTGAATATATCTAATTCTTTATTAGATATTGATTTTGCGTATTTTTATTAACAGCGAAAAGCAGAAGCAGCTGAAAGAAGAGAAAAAAGAGAAGCGAAAGACTCAGAAAGGCGAAAGGCGCAGGTAGCACAAACGAGGCGATGATAAGGATGATACAAGCATCCCAACGGTCATCTAATACGTATAAATGAATTGAAAAAAAATATTACGTACATTTTTTTAGTAACTAAGTTCACACCTAGGTGTAGAATAAATTCATTCGTATAAATTAATGTAATGCGTGGTTTTTGATTTTTGTGGAATTTTGGAATTTGCTGGTTTTTGGACAAACTTTTTTTTTTTTATAAAACAAACTGTGTTTCATTAAAATTTCATTTGAGAAAATAGTTAATATTGAACAGACAAGATCGTTAAAAAATTTTCAAATCGTTGTCTAATTTTCACAGTTTAAAAATTAATTAATAATTAAATAAATGAATAAGGAAAAAGAATTATTTGTTTTTCTATATGTTTGAAAGAATATATATATATATAGAGAAAAAAAAATTGATGAAAAATCGTTATTTTATTTTATTTTTTTAAATTAATTTATACACCGCTAATAAATTAATTAGATTTCTTTTTCTCTCCAGTTTTTGTGTCTATAGTATTCTTTTAATTAGAATAATAAGTCTTGTATTTAATACTAATGAATAATATATTGAATAAAATGATAATGAAAATGTTTAATCGATTTTTCCTTCGTTTTCTTTCGATTCCCTTTTTTTCAATCTAGATTAAAAGTAAAATTAAAATTAAAAAAAAATCACAGGAATGAAAAGTGGATATATATATATATATAAATACTTTTTTTTTGTTTTGTTTTATTATAAATTTTTGTTTCATATATATTCCTTAACTAAAATTCACATTATTACACATTTCTACGCGTTATAATAACGCGTTTGATTGTCTACAGTCTACATTATAATGATAATGAATTTATTAGGTATGTATTTCAATTAATTATTTTAAACTATATTATGTAGTTTTATTATATCGTTAAGTGTATATATGTATATAGTTATAGTTTCAGAGTAACATTACATACATACATTATCATTATCATTATTATTATTATTATTACAGAATTTAAAAAGGAAGTATTTTGGCAATAAACTCACCGACCTAAACTTTAATTATTTAATTATTATTCATTACGGTTTCACCGATTATGTATCATTATTATTATTTATTATTATTATTATTATTACGCACCTATTTGCCTATTCTTTTATTTAGCTATTTTTCTTCTAAATTGGTACTAAAATACCAATTTTTTTTTCACCAAAATTCAATTATTATTGATAAATTTTTTTAATTACAGTTTTGTCAATTTTTTTTTTTTTCTAATTTTCTACTCTTCTCGTTTTTTCTTACTTCCGAAATTCAATATTGGTCAATTTTTAACTTTTCTTACTTCTTTCTCATTTTTCATTTTTTAAATTCAAATATCTTTTCGATACGTGAAGCAAGCAAAAAAATTTTAAATATATATGTATTTATTTGAAAATGAATTCATTATATATCCACTACGATAATCACGTACAATTATCATTTAACAGACCTGATAATAATATACGTATAATTTGTTCCCACTGTATACAGTAATAATTGAATCTAATTAAAAAATAATGAAATTAAAAATTCAAACCTGACTACACGTGTGTCTGTATTATATGTACAAAATTTTTCTAAATTTAGTTAACAATTTTCTAATTTTTTTTTTTTTTTTTAATTTCTCTTTACTCTGTTCTTGTATTTTTTTTTCATATGTATGTTGCAATGAAGAGAATCCGAATGATCAATTTTATTTCAATTATTATTGAATTATTATTATTATTATTATTATTATTATATCTAAGTTATTCAATCGTACTAATACAATGATAATGGTATTTATAGGTATAATAACTAGGCGTCCTTTTCTTATAATCCATTAATCTATGATCCCTATCTATTTTATCTTATCATATATATAATTATATAGTTTATGTAATACGATACATGATATTTTATCTCGCAACGTAATTAGCCTAAGTTTATTTATTTTTTAATTATTCTTTCTGTTATATTGATGAAAATTAATTAAAAATCATGCAATTATTATTACTTTTTTTTTTAAATTAATTTTTTTATTCTCAATGTTGATCTTCAAGCAACGTTATTATTGGTTTAATACATTATTTACCCTAAAAAAAAAAAAAGAAAAAATGTTACACACAGAAGATAAATTCATTTATATCCCATTATTATACATATACATATACATAAATGTATATTAATATTATACGTGTGTGTGTTTATAATATAATCACAGAATACATCAGACAACTCGAGATATAATATCATATTATTAGATATTGATAATCCCTGTATACTATAATTTATAATGATATATAATTGAGTTATGTTATTTCAATACATGTAGATTCCTCATGATGATTATATAAAGCAATATATATTCATATAATGTAAAGTATACTTGAATATTGGCAAATAAATGTTATTTTTAATTAGGTTTTTTTTTTTTTGTTTTTTTTTAGTTTAATTAATTTTTATTTTGTCGATTACTGATAAGCAAATAAAAAAAATTGAATAACGTACAACGTTTATATATTATAGCTCAAAAATGACGTATATACAATTTTTTTTTATTTTTTTTTCTCTAACTCTATTCACAAGCTTGAAGAAAAATTCTATTCTAGAAATTCTCTCTTTTTTTTTTTTTTTTTTTTATATCAGTAAATAAAGTATATTTCGATTTTTATATAAGTTTTTCTTTTTTTCATCTATATCAATAATGATAATTTAGTGTTTCTCATTTATTTCATTTTTCTTTTCAAATACAAGGAGTTTTCATTAATATATTTAATTAATTAGTATGATCTCTGATATGATCGGATTTTAATTAATGAAAGTAATTAAAAATGAATTTAAAAAAAAAAAAAAAAAAAAAAAAAAAAAAAAAAAAACTCCAAATAGAAGAATATTATCTAAATCTCATAATAATAAGTGTAACATACAATAAAACAAGTGCCTAAATAATACGGACTAGTTGATCAACGTGAAACGTAATGATAAATTTATTTTTATTTTTTTTAGATTTTTTATTTAATTTTTTATCTTCTTCTCTTAATTTTACTTCGTCAATTCATTAAAATTCAATATACATGAGATTTTTTTTTTTTTATTCACTTTTCATTTATTTTTATATCTTAATAATAATAATATAATATCAATAATAAAGATTTTCTCACAAAATTTTTCTCTTATTCTCTGATCTTAATTTTTTTTTTTTTTTTTTTTTTCTTTTACCGATTCGATTTTATTACTTTTTTCTATAATTTATTTCAATTTATTCGGTTCAGTCTTTTCCTGTCTAAGGGGGTGGGGTGTTTAAATAAAATATTTTTTCCCTGTCTACATATAATAATAACACAAAAAAATCAATAAAAAATTCCAAATTTCTCATAATACCTAGTAGGTATTGATTATTAATCATTTTTATATAGTCAAAAATTTGAATATTTAATGTGATATATATATATATATATACGTATAAATGACGATGATGCAATTATTATACATAAATTGATATTATAAATTGATCAACAAGAGATGAGAACGAGATGTACACATGCCATTAGAGAGCTATAATAATAATAATAATTACGGTATACGTTAATTCTATAAAAATAAAAGAAAAGATAACGAAATCAAAATTGATAAAAGTCGCGTTATAAAAGCTTCTGCACACACAACAATTGTGATTTAATAGCTCATTGTCAGTTATAAGTGACTAGTATAATATACAGTAATATATATATCTAAAGACGAAGCTAACTACTTGGTTTATAATTATATAATTCCCAGGTTATTTATTTATTTATTTATTTTCCTTTTTCTTTTAACAATATTCAAGATAATTAAAAATAATTTATCCTTCTTCTTTTTCATCTAAAATTTCTGTTGATTTAGCTCAATTTAATTAAGGCTATCAT